>PVKA01016545.1:0-36623 GCA_004027165.1 Ctenomys sociabilis
TATGGCCATAGAGCTTAAATCACCTATATTCCCAAAACAAAGAGGACACACAAACCTCAGCTGGGGCCTAGCTTAGAAAAACATTTAATCTCTAGCCTGGGAACACTCTCCTAAGACAGGCCATTGTGACCCAGCCAGTCTTAAAAACAGTCAAAACCACAGAGTTAACTCATAGTTGTCCTTTTGCCTGCCCCTCTTAATTTCACTAAAAAGCCATATATTCTCAAACCCACGAATTATTTTAAAGGTCAACCTAAACTAACCAATGCCATTCGCTTCTGTAACTGCGCTTACAAGACCCCTCCTCCTTTTGTCTTCCGGCTTAAAACCCAGCCCACAGTCAGCTCGGGGCTCTCTGTTCCTGCGCATTCAGGGAGCCCCATGCATACATGGAAAATAAAATCCCCTTGCTTTTGCATAAGAGGACATCTCTTGGAGTCTTTCTTCATGCGGTGGGCTTCTCAGACCTAACAAAGGCAGCTACAGGCGTAGGTCTGGGTTTAAATTTTATTAGGCTTTGGCTCCTGTGAGCTCCTAGCCAAGGGCATATTTTCTGTCTGCTGGTTCTGTGGTGCCTCCTGTTCCTGCTTTACAACAGTAGTTTTAAATGATGACAGTACATAATTCTGAAGATGAATAGAAGTGGCACAAGTTATTTTAGGTCGGTCATTCTTTCTGACCGTTTGCAGATTTTATTATTCTGAATATGGGTTTCCAGGTTTAAAATATTCTTGTTTGGTAAGTGCATATTTTATTTATTTGGTACAGGGTCTCACTACCCAGATCAGCCCCTTGGTGATTTTCCTGTCTCAGCCTCCCCAGTGCTTGGATTACAGGCATGCTCCACCATGCTCAGTCCCAATGGCCAGTGTCACAGCATGGCATGTGGTATTGGGGATCGAACCTGGCTTCTTGAGCTTTCCAGGCAGGCGCTTAGAGCACCAAGCTGTCCTCCTGGCCCTAAGAGCATGTTTTAGTTGGCACATGAAATATTGTACCAACTTTGAAAGTTATTATGAAAATTAAAATCAAGATTTATTCAGATTAATGATTATTACAGGAAATCACTGCTGTTCACTCTGAGGTATAAGTGCACTAGCTTCCTTGCCGGATCCTCATTGCTTCTTTTACTCCTCCCCATTACCTCTAAAAGATCTGTGTTTTAGGTGATGTCTAGAGCTCATGTCCTGGAAACTTAGATATTAACCAGTAAGAAGAACGGGAATCATATTTTCTCACATTGGCATTCTCTAGAATGTCAAACATACAGAATGTCAAGGCCCAAATTAATGTTAGATTGATTCACTCCTTACTGACACTTTGCTAGGTGTTGATAAATGTGGATAAAACCGAACTCCTGCTCTGAGAAACTCAGCTTTATTTGGGAAAACAGATATTTGAACAAATAACTGAAGTATGCAGTAGGAATCTAAGGAGTATAAAGTAAGAAGTAAATAATTTGACTTGTTGGGATGAGAATAGATAATGAGTTTTAGGGTAGTTATTCTTTTTTTTTGTTGGTTTTTGTTACAGGACTTTGCTGTGCAGTTCGGACTCATAGTGATCCCCCTGTCTCAGCCTCCCCAGCACTGGGCTGGCAGGTGTGTGTGCACAGTGTGCTTGGGTTCTGGGGCGGCATGGCATGTGGTGCTGGGGACTGAACTCAGGTCTTTGCACTTGCCAGGAAGGTGCTTATACTGTTGACTATCTCCCCAACTCTGTGGTAGTTATTCTTCAAGGGATGTTTCTGTGCCAGAAAAATCAGGCAGAATGTTCCAGGAGAAGGAAGTGCATGTCCAGGGGACGGTGAGGATTTTTTGTTGGATGGGATTCTCTCTGGGGAGCCTCAGGAGCCCAAGCTGGATGGCTGGTAAGGACTGGGATTCATGCCAAAAACTGCATGTGGGGCCAAAGAAAACCTTACGGAGGAGGGATGAGTGCACCAAACAAAATCTTGGAAATACTGGCGCACGGCAGTGAATCAGAGTTGGGAGGGTGAAACCAACAGCAGCGCTGAGGCAAGTCCTCAGCGGCATGTGCTGGCAAAGGGGCCGGGCTGGGCAGCTCACGCCGGTCCACACGAGGAGCCATGCTGGCGGCCATGGTGCTGGTGCTGCCCCTTCTTTCCACAGGTGAGGCCCATCTGGTGGTTGCGGTCCCACATGCATTTCTGCCGTGCTGGAATGCACAGCAGTGCTAAGTTGCACGCTCCTTTTACTATGTCCCCCATCTGTTGGCTTTAATCTGGTTTAGCCAATAAAATCAGAACCAAGGGATAGGTCAATGTTTCCTGGCTTTTCTGAAAAGTAAATCTTTAAAGAATTTATTTAAATTTTTGCAAATGTAACACACATGAGTGTTATGTTGATATTTTGTGGCTTTTGCTATAAGTAAAAAGGGAATTCTCAGCCCCCACCGCTGATGGTTTTAGCTGCTTTCCCAGTACTGTCCTCTCTATTCATAAGTCACTGGTGAACACACAGCACATGGTGTGCTGGCTATCTTCACGGCATACTCCAGGCGGCCAGGAGTTCTGGGAATGTAGCAGCAGTGGACGGCATCTCACTGTTTCATATTTAGACCTGTGCTTGGCTCTCCCAGCTTCCGTCCAGCCTTCCCTCCGTTCTCTGGACTGTGTATTCTCTAGAAATGGGAACTGTACTGCAAACAAAGAAGGGAAGCAGTAGGTTTAACTTGCCTTGCTCCTCTGACTTCCCGTTACTTCCTTTTTAGCTTCTGCCGTATTTATTGCTTTTGAGGTAATTTGCTGTCTGAAGGTTTTGACCCCCTTTTATTCTGTTCATTGCCTTTGTTTGTTACTATAACAAAATAACTAAGAAAATCAACTTCAAAAGAGTAAAAGCTTACTTTGGTTCATGGTTGCCAAGGTCTCTGGACATGCTACATTGGCTCCATTGCTCTGGATTTGTGGAAGGGAAGCGCAACGTGGTGAGAATAAATGGAGAAGCCATTATCTCAGGGATGGGCTGTAAAAGGTATGGGAAGAGGCTAGGATCCCAGCGGTCCCTTCAAGAGCGTACTCCCAGGAAACAGAAAGCCTCCCACCAGGTTCCACACTCTTAAAGGCTCCACACACCTGTGGTGTCAAGTCAGGGATGGATATCTTAACACATAAGTATGTAAATGTTTAGAGGACACTTGTCTAGACTGTAGATTTGGTTTAGAAGTTTTGACTTATGTCTCCAGACACTTGACACTCAGCTTTTTCCAAAATTCTTTTTTTTTGGTCAGGTTTTTGTTTTTCAGACATTGCTGGTTTCTCCCTGTTGCCTTGTCTTTCGCTTTGCGGACTTGTATCTGTTAAACACTGATTATTTGTAGTGTAGTGAGACTTTAGGAAATAATGGAAAATTCATATGCATGTTTCACTGTGGCAAACTGGAAATCACTGAGCAAATCACATAACAATAATGTGATCAATTATAGTTTTAAACTATTGAATGCACTTTTATGTAATAAAATTCATTTGACATTTAGAAATCCCTATGAGGATGACAGAAAGAGGCCTTTAAAACTATTTTATGGACAAAGAAACAGGTACAAAAGAGTAAAACAGGGCCAGGGAGATAGCTCAGGAGCATGAGCACCTGCCTGGGATGTGTGAAGTCCTGAGTTTGATCCCTGGTAAAACAAACAAACAAGCAAGAAAAAATCTTTAAAAAAGTTTGAGTGTAAAACAATTGCTACAACTTTATAGCTTGAGCTATAGAATATATATAGAAGACTTAGAATGAACTCAGCTTTCTGATTCCCACCCAATGTTAGTATTAACTTTAATATTTTAAATAAAATACTTCTTATCTCTTTTGACATACAAGCTGCAGATTATCTTAACGAGAAGTAGGTGAGTTCCTCTTGACTAGCATCACTTTACATCATTATGTACTTGTAAACATGAGCATTTTCTCAACATTGCAATGTACTCCTTGCTGAATAGATCCAAGAGGAATAAATTCTTCCCAAGAGCTGGTGATCTGACGAGGTATATAAGACCATAATGGAGGAGATGAAAATGGAGAACATAAGTGATTTTGCTAAGGTAAATACATGTGGCACCTGAGTCCATGCCCAGGGAATTTTTCTCTCCTGAATCTTCAGGTCCTTTCCCTTAGCCATTTGGCTGTGGAGGAGATAAGTGAGGGAGAAGGACTTCTGAGAAGAGTTTAAAAGGAGAAATGGAGTTCTCAGCTATATGAAATGAATCCTAAAATCTTGGTCTGCACACCACAGATTTATTCACCTAGAAGTGGTGGATTAAGCTCAATTAACATGAATTACACATTCCTATATGTTTTTATAAATATTCATCCCCAAGCATTGCTTCCTTCTGTGTTGTTTCAAGAGTATTATTCTGAATAAATCCTCTATAGAGGGCACTTTCAAATACAGATTAAAAAATACAAAACTTGTTGCTGCTTTAAGGTACCCATACAACATAACATACTAATTTTACACTTCTATTTACCCAATCCTTAATTTGATATGCACTACAATTCATTAATAAAAATTACAAAAGGGAACAGAAGCCCAAAGTCATATCTATGACATTGTTTGAGATTTGTTATGGTAGGGAGTGGAAGGGCTGGGGTTAAAAAAAGACATGAATATTTGATAGGAAAGATCAGATTTTACATCAATATGATAAACCATGATAAAAAATTACAGGAATATTCTTGTACTATCGAATGACTTGATAGAAAACACTTGTCCTATAATCGTCTTCCTATCTTACCCCACATTTCTAATCAATATACAGTATTTTTTGTAGAGCATTCTGGGAGCAGTCAGGAATGCCAGCCTGCTCCAGCCTTATGAGGTCCTTATTAATCTTCATAATTATTCACATAGAGCTGTTAGTGAGGGCCAGATGGGATAGAGTCGACAGGATGCAGGCCCTAGCGTCATTCACATTTATCTTCAGTGCTTGGCTCAGTGTGTGACACACTGCTAGAAGTCATTGCTTCTTAGAGGCTCAGTCTTTTTATAAGCAAAAGAGAGATAAACTAGCATTTACTTCATGGATCTCTTTGAAGCATTAAATGATACAGTAAATGGCAAGTGCTTGGTATATGGCATTTAATGAAATAACAACTATTATTGCTAATACTAGACACTCTCTTCTCTTCCTCCTCTTCCTCCTCATCTTCCTTCTTCTTCCTCCCTCTCCTCCTCCTCCTCTTCTTCCTCTGCCTTTCCCTCCTCATTCTCCTTTGTACTTTCAAAGAGTCAAATTTATGAACAAAATTCTCTTCTACTTCATTTCTAATAAAGTTTGAAGGAGGCTGGTGAGATAGCACAGCATACTAAGTGTCTGCCTTGACAAGTGCAGGGACCAGGGTTCAATCCCCGGTCCCTCATACCACTCTGGCCCTGCCCCAGGGCATGCTGAGCCAGTGACAGAGTGTGGGCATGGTAATGCACTATAATCCCAGCACTGGAGAGGCTGAAAACAGGAGGATCACTATGAGTTTGAGCTGCATAGTGAGACCCTGTACTAAATACATAAATGAAAAAAAAAGGTTGAAATAAAACTCAAAAAATACACTTAAGCTTTAATTATAATACTTTCGGGTAAAGAATAAAAATCAAGGCAAAAAAAATAGAACTTAATACTATTAAATCAGATACTAACTTCAGTGCAGAGATGAGTGATATTTAAAAAAACTCATCAGAATAAACATTTACTCACTAAATCGTACACAGCACACATTATATATGTCTTTAAACTGCTTATAATTTCAAGGAATGCAAGGCACTTTGTGTACCGAAGTTACACAGCAGTATTGGAGACATGGCATTTTGGAATAGAAAGGATTAGTCAGTTCCAGGGAATGGCTTGAGTAAATCTTCAGAAAGTGCCTGTTTAGTTTGGATGAGAATGGATTTTGTTAACCATGGAAGGAAAAAGGAAATTCCATTTTCAGGTCTAGGAGAAAGCATTAGTTAAAGATGCAGGGACAAAATTCTTATGTTCAAAGGGAAGCTCCAATCTAGACACAACAGCGATATGGGATTGGTGAGATGGATGGAGATGGAAAGGCTAGGAAGGAATCCCAATCCTGAGGCTTTACATGACAGGTGGGACATCTGTGCTTTGCTTGGTAGATAATGGGAAGTCACATGGGTGTCTGAGCCTGACATGATCTAATTAGAGTTTAAAAAACAATTGTTTTATGAAAGGAGAACAGTAAAGTGTGAAGTGGAACCAAGAAATTCAATCATGGTCCTGTGATGGACATATTGATATCTGGGGAAGTGCTAAACACCTGAAGGGAAAGGTTAGATTTGAATATGATTTCAGTAGTTGAATCTGCAGCATTCATTAGTAATTGGATGGTGAAGAGCTGTTTGCTTCCAAAAATATCCTTGTGTAAGAGCACAGATACCATCACTTATCACATGAAGTGGGTTTGATTCCCTTAGAGATGACTTCTGGATTTTGGAATTCTTCTAGGGGGCAAACTCTGGAAAAAGTGCTTGGATTGTGAGTTGGTGTATTTTGCGAGGGTTGCTGTAAGAACTGTGAAAGGAATGTGAATTGTTTACATTTGTAGGCATGGAACTATTGGTCTGAGTACACTGATACCTCTCAGTCCCCAAGCTTAATTCTTTCCATAATTCTGGGTGCAAAGCAAATTGGATGATAACTGAATCAAATTCACTGGTTAGGTTCAGTATTGACCTTATGGGGAAATTCAATTGACGTCTTCTCCAATTTGTTTTGTAACTAGAATTGTGGAAAGAATTAAGTTGGTGAAATGAGGTGTCACTGTATTTATTTCAATTTCATTAAAGATGCAAAAAGAGAACAAAGGAAAGAGGCTGCAGTGGAGAGAGAGTAGTGTGTTGGTTCACTTTTCATCACTGGAACAAGATACATGAACCAATAAACTTATAAAGAAGAGAAGTTTTGTTTGGCTCACAGTTTTGGAGATTTCAAGTAGAGTCTGTTGGCTTATTTGAGTTTGAACATGTGGCCATGCAGTATATCAAGGCAGGAGTCTGTGGCAAAGGAAGCTGCTCCACTCAAGGTGGTGGTGAGAAAGCAGAGAGGAAGAGGGAGGTGAGAGCCCTCATATCCCCTCTAGGTCACACACCAATGAACTAACATCTGCTGGGCCTTGCTTGTTTCCTGTCTTCCAGTAGTGCCATTTTGGGGACTAAGTGTTTAATCAAGGATCTTTGGGAGACAGTCAAGATTCAAAACAGTGTAGTGAATATGGCAAAAAATAATGAGTGGACTGGAGGCTCACTGTCCTGGATAATTGAAGAAGGGCCCAAGTTGTGATGAGCGGTACAGGGTTAGCTGGGGGAAGCAGTGGGGCCCTGGTTTCCTTCTGACGAGGAGTTATGGATGAGGAAATGGAGCATCTTGAAGGGGAGAGGTTGAAGGTAAAAACCCTGGTTATTATTTCAGTGAATTCACGGGCAACGTTCTTGAATAGGAAAGAGCTATGAAAAGAAAAAAAGGAAGAAACTTGAAGAAATAGTTCTGCAGGGTAGAAGTGAGAATGAACAGAGAGAGAAGTGATGTATCCCAAGCAGCAGCTGACAAGGACCCAGTTAAAGCCCTGATTCATAGAACATTTATCTGCATAGAAAGTCCTAGTAAATGTGGGCTTTACTAGGACTTGTTCCAAAAGACTCTTCAAAGTAGCTCAGGAATAACTTGAGGATCCCTCAATAAGGGAGAGAAGAAGGAATTACACAACACACACCAAAACTTCCTAAAAGCAAATGTTAGGGTTTCTTTCTTCACTGATGCCATTGCTTTTGGAATGGGCAGACTCTACAATTCAATTTTCTCCTGGAAAAAACTCTACCTAGCTCTGTTCTTAACCTTTCTTCTATCCTCTCTCCCCCACTGCCTCATTGAACCTCTAAATTTTTTTTTTTTTAACTTTAAAAGAACTATTCCATGGCCTATTTGATATAAATTAACGTTTCTTTCCGGGCTTTTTCTATTTTCTTTCTGTACCCCATTACCTTGGTCATTTCAGGAAATAGCCAACATCTGAGCATCACAAACAGATTTCTCCTGAGAAGAAAAAGCACGAGGGTGGAGCAAGGGCATTTGGCCTTTAATAATTTTTGCCAACCTCGGCAATTCTCTGCAGCCATGAGCCACAGGAGGCAATGCTGGTGTTTGAGTTGATTCAAAGGAACCTAATCCAGCCACCCATGCATTGAGTATGCAGTTATGTGTGCGCAGCATATTTGTTGGTGCACTAGTTATTATAATTGAAATATATAAATAGGCCAGAGGTTGCCCATTTTCCTTGGTGAGCTTAAAGTGGAGGAAAGCTCATTGAATTCCTTCGATGTATCTTTATCCTCCAATTTTTCTTTTTATTATGATTTTGTTCTACATAACCTTCTTTGGCACTTCTCTAAGCATGGTGTAGGCATTTCTAATATTATGGATTCCTGAACTGTTAATTTATTCTTTGTATAGGTTTTGCTGAGATTTATGGCTCTTTTCCCTTTCATCTTTGAGGTACTGTCCTTGACAGTCCCCTTTCCTGAACTGCTTTCCGCAGTTCTTTGCACTGGTACCTACTTCTTGTCCTTTATATTTTCATTTATGTCAGTTTCTCAAAGGTCTATCCCTGATCAGCTTATCTAAAGAAATACTAGCCCTTCTCACAGATGATCTGTTCGGTTTGATGATTTATTTATTTGTTATGGTATGTCTTTCTCTCTACAATCTGAGCTTCATGAACAAATGGCTCTTTTCAGTCTCTTTTGCCACTGTAGACATTTCACTTTAAAACTGATTTCATGCTGGCCAGATAGGTCAGCTGAGTAAAGTGCCTGTTTAGGCAGAGAGCAGCAGCATCCAGGGTTCAATCCTTGTCACGCTGTGCGGGGCCTGCCCCTGGGGCACCCTGAGATGGCGATTGAGACTGAGTGTGAAGCCGGGCATGGTGGCGCATGCCTGTAATCCCAGCACTCGGGAGGCTGAGGCAGGAGGATTGTTGTGAGTTCGAGACCAGCCTGAGTTACAAAGTGAGCTTAAGGCCAGCCTGAACTGCATAGTGAGACCCTGTCTCAAAAAGACAAAAAAAAAAAAAAAAAAAAAAAAAAAAAGACTGAGTGTGGCAGCATGCACCCGTGGTCCTAGCATTTGGGAGGCTGAACAGGAGCACCACTCTGAGTCTGATCTACATAGTGAGACTTATAGACCTTGTAGACCTTGTACTAAATACATTTTAAAAAAAGTGATTTCAATTTTATGGATTTTTCATGAATGCTGAAGTTGTTTATTGGCAGTTATGATTTTCCTAGGGTGAGTTTTAAAACTTTCTACATTATTACTTTCATACTTATCCTGCTTAGCTCAGTGGCAGAAAGCTTGCTTAGTACGTTTATGGCCCTGGGATTGACACCCAACACTTCAAAAGAAAAAAGGTTTTGGATAAATTTACATTTATTAGATGTTACATTTATGTTACTGATATTTAACAAAAATTCTGAAGCTTATGGTAATATTTCCTAATAAGGCAAATAGTTCAAGCATGATATCAATCAGGCAATTACTTTGTTTATTTCCCCAATTTTTAAAATTAATTTTATTGAGAAACAAATAACAATGAGACAGTTTCAAAACAGGTTAGTAGGACAGTTTCAATAATTAATACATTGCATATTGTTGTCTTCCTAGTAGATATTCATAGTACAAGATGCAGAAATGATATCCTGTCTAAATAAACACTATTAATACAAATCTTTCTTCTCACTGAATTACGAGAAAGTAGCTGTATATCTATCCAGTTTCGATATACAGATAGAAAATGGTCTTTCATTTATATCCGTTTTTATCTTTAGTTTTGTCAGAGATGGTTATTCCATTGCCATTTAAATATTGTAGGTGCATGAATTCAGCAAAATAATCCAATATAGCTCAGTAGTCCATAATAGTAGTGGGTTATCCATAGGACTGGCAATGTCAGAAGTTGTTGACTTGATCCTTTTATAGTTCAGCATATTAATATAGCTTTACTTTTTATACTTTGTTTTTATACTTTTCTGGTGGATGGTTAAGATCAAGATAAAGCAAGACCTGTATAACAAGAAATGTAACTTCTGTATCTGACAAGGTCAGTCAAATCCCCTGAGGATTTACCCTGAAACCCTATATAGCAGTTTGTAGATTCTTTGTCAGTGTCAGCCATGTGGTGAGTCATGGCCATTGTTTCACCAATTTGCTCTCTGTGAAAGCCTGAGGGAATGTTTTCTCTCCATGTGACTCTCCTTAGGCACATTTTAGGTTGTTGATCACTTTCTTCTGTGGCCTCATAATCTCCTTGAACAGAAAATTTGGGACATCACTGAGTTACAGGATGTTACAGTACAGGTTCTCTTATGTCCAATCAGGCAATTACTTTGGAAGAGAAAGATAGCTTCAAAAGTTAAAGACATCTTAATAATGATGGGGGTTCTGGAAACAGAATTTGGGATGTGCAGCTATGGAAATGATAGAAGTGCATGAACTATTTGTGAGCCTAGATCTTTAAGAAACACATATAGGTGTGGAACAGTATGACAGATAACCACAAAGCACAGAGAAAACCCCCTAAGGTGTATGTACAACACAAAGAGATTTGTTGAGGGTTATAATAGTAAAATAATCAAAACCTCTCTTTTTGGCATGATGCTGCAGAAGAAGGGGAGAACGCTGAGGTCGTTCACGTTCTACTTTGATTTTGTTTACTCTTTCAGGGAGAATGGGGCTTAAGATGGACAAACTATAGCAAATATATTTAAAATGTCACTGGGACCTGAGACAAGTGGAAAATAATTTGATAGTCTCTGTACTAAAAACTAAAATCCGTAGTTTCTTATGAGAACAGTAACTTAGATCCAGCGCATGTAGTAGTGGATATTCTAGGTGATCATTATAAAATCATGGAGAAACAAAGAAATTCTATGAGATCAAACAGGAAAAAAAGTGATGCATTGATGATCAAAATGGACTATGCTGTCAGATATGGGATGGTCAACACGAGTGTAAAATTATCTCATGAATATAAATAGATAGATGCATGCCTGGTTGATAGCCATTCCCAAAGGCTTTTGCCTGAGTGGCTCATTTACTTAGTGGTGTGGAGAAGCTTCCTAACAAGGCTATGCCTTAAGTCTATGATATATCTTAAGTCTATGATATATATATATATATATATATATATATATATATATATATATATATATATATATATATCAATCTTTTTATTATTTTGTTCTACATAACCTTCTTAAGCACTTCTATAAGCATGATTTAGGGATTTCTAATATTATGGACACACACACACACACAGACACATACACACACAGAGGTTCGCTTATCACATTTATGGATGACAGAACCTAGGAGAGACAGATAACATGATGGATGAGAAGCACCATTCAAACAGATTTCATCAAATTGGAAAGATAGGTAGAACTCAACATGGTAATATTTCAGGAAGATAAAAGTAACATCTTGCTTTTAGAGCTTTACACAAATCAAACAGCTTCACAATACTGTTGGGCAAATACAGTTATGAAAACATGGGAGACATCCAGCTCACCTCAACAAACAGAAATGAGATTTTACTTGCTGTGGAAGTGTGCAAGGTAGAGCAGAGTTGGCAGTGATGCCCACTTTAATCTGATTGTATCTGGAATTTTGCATTTACTTTAAGAGGTGTGTTTGAAAGCAATAAAAAGACAAAGCCATGAAGTCTTGAGAGCTATAGTGTTTGTGGAATAATGGGGGGGGGTTGTCTTGAGACACATAAGGGAGAAGACTTAGAAGAACATAAGGGGTATTTGCAGTATGAAGGGCTGCTGCGGGAGTGAAGGGGAAGCAGGAATGTGCTACGGTTGGGATCCAGAGTGTCTCCAAAAGGCTCATGTGTTGAAGACTTGGCTCTCAGCTGGTAGTGCTCTTGGAAAGTAATAGAAACTTTCATAGATGTGGCTTGGTTGGAAAGCTGGGTCACCAGAGAGTGCTCTTGTGGGCACTCTCTCTTTGTTCCTGGAGCCTTGCCAGTCTCTTTTCTCCTGTTCTCCTCCATTTTGTCTCACTTTATCCCCACAGCAGTGGAGCCAGATGACCACAGACTGAATTTCTGAAACTGAACTTAAGAAAGTCTTTCTTCCTTTAAGTTGTTTTTCTGGGATAATTTGTTACAGCATCAGAAAGCTGACCAACATGGTATGTGACTCTACAGAGTAGTAGGCTACGGTTACTGTCAATGGAATATTTTGTTTCCTCAGGAAAGATTTATTATTATTATTTCTGAATCTCTTGGCATCCTTTCACCCCATGTTTTGCTTTTGACATATTTATCTAGCACATCACCATCATCACAATGCTGCCTTACATTATGTAGGTTTTTGTAGGTGAGGGTCACATGTTCATTGATTTGATCCTTATGTCAACTAGGGAGATGGCAGGGCAGCAATGTCATTTCCATTTTGGAGAGGAGGAAACCATCTATTGCATGGTAATACATTTTCCCTGAGGTGAGGTGGCTTTTGAGTTATGCAACTATGGTTAGAACTCTGGGCTTCTGGTTGCCAGGGCTTGTGCCATTTTCTTACCACTGTATACTCCCTCTAGAAGCAAAACCTTATCCAATTAGGGGTCAAAAGAGTATTTCTTTATTTTTGACAAGGAAATATTTTTCCAGCTCTCTCAGTTTATTGCTTGAGCACAAGGTGTGGCACAAGCCTTTGATAATTATTATTCCTCTAGTGCACCATGCCTTGGGTGAACCGTACCAGAAAAGCAGTGAAACAGCACATGTATTAAAGCAAAGGGAAAAATTGCCTCTTTACCAAACTCCATCAGGTCAGTTTTGAGGTTAGAAAAAGCTTGAGAATGACCAATTAACATACTTTTTTCAGTTTTTCCTCTTTAAGCAGCTTTTTTTCCAGCAAATTATCTTCTCTCTAAAATGATTTAATCCATGATAAGTACATCTTATGATATGTAAATACTCTAGCAAAGCTGGAGATGAACGCCCACATTGTTGTTAGTAGCCTTTGTTTGCAAATTAAATACATGATTTTGGTCAGCTTCCAACATGCCAGTGTTCATTAATAATATGGTGGTTCAGAGGGTGACATGTTGTTGCCCAGTTACCCCATTTCCTATCTGTGGATCCCTAAGCAAACTACTCAACTCCTCCGAGCATGGTCCTCTTACCTGTAACATGAAGATGGCCCTATCCACAGAATAGAGCTGGCGTAAAAATTAAATGAGATACTTTTACAACATCTGGAACAAGGAACTGCTCTCATACATGAGCTATTATTAGTTGGTGCTTCTATAGTAAGGCAAGTAATGGTTACAGAGTTGGCTCATCCTTCCGTTTTGTGTGAGGGTGATGAAGAGTTTAGAAATACTTTTTGGATCGACCAGTTGGTGATTATTTGATCCTTAAGCACAGGCAGCACATGAAAGTTCACTTGTGCATAATGGGGCTTTTGCAGTTGTTGGCCAAAACCAGATCCCCAAAGTGAGGGCAGACAGTTAACCAATTTGGGAGCCCAGAGAGATCGCAGAGCAGGTAAACTTTCCAGGTTAACTTGCACTGATACTATTTATGGCTTTATTTTTTTCACATAGATGGTAGCTTGGTACAATGATGTAGCTGTGCAGAAAGGAAGAGAGCTAGAGACAGACCTCTGTGACTGGCTTGCAAAAGCTCACCCAGAAAATCAAATACTAGAGCTTCACCAGGAACTCTCTCTGTAAAGTTCAGCATTCTAATCGTAAATGGAGTGAGGAAAAACAGAGTCACCCTAAAGTGCAATTAGTTAAAACAGGGCAGGAACCGCCTTGAAATGTCAGGCATTAGTGATGAACTGAAATGGCTTTTTCTTAATAAAGTTATATTTTCAATGTGACATTTGCAAATGAGCTTCCAACCCAGGATGATTGCTTAAATCTTTTCCTGTGAATTGCGATTTTCCTAATGGCACACGGTGATGGCCTGGATATCCTTGCTGCTGATGCTGTAGAATATGTATGTTGTGGCATGGGAGGGGGTGAATCTTACTTTTCTGTTTGCAGGGACCCACTGCCCATGCGCCTCAGCTGTCTGTGACCTCTGACCACTCTGTGTAGAACAGTGGAATCCTGTCGCCCAGAGCACCACGATTTAAATCAGGCTAACAGTTTCTGATGAAGTCCTTGCCAAAGTGGCTGCATACCTCCTTGTTTTCATAAATAAAATATGCAGAATATGAGTTGAATTTTAAAAAGTGGTTCAGAATTCACAAAGACACGAGTCCATGTGCAACGTTTATGAATGGGATCATGCTAGGATTTGTCTTGGGCATAAGTCGCTCACCTGTCACACAAGTAGCCCATTTTGCTGCAACACTGGAATGTCTATTTTTGCTAGTGACATGCGTATCTGTGGAAGCCTTTCCTTTAATCCATATGTCTATGGGTCAGGAAAAGAGACAACATTGCCATTTAGAATGGTGTAAAAATAAGGGAAAATGGGCACCAGAAATAGGAATGAGAGCAGAGTCCCACAATAAGATCCTGGAGGGTCACCAGGTGTGTGTGTGTGTGTGTGTGTGTGCATGCATATGCACACATGCTTTTGTTCTAGTGCCTGACTGTGGCTTGAACACCCAGGTATCTGGGTGCTGAGAGGCGGTAGATTATTGCATTACTGTTATGCGTGGCCTCATTTTTCTTATCAAAACCACTTTCATCCGTGGGTAACTCTTTTGTAGAAGTCATGTTTCTATCTTACATTATCTCTGAGTGTACATCTGATCTAAGTGAGGAGTTCTGTACATGTGCATGGAGTGAATGAATGTTTCTCTCCTCTTTATATTCATATGAAATTAGAACCTTCTCAGTTGGGGGCTGCTTTATTCAATCCGCTTCCACCGAGCCTCATGCAAACCACAGGTACTCATTAAGCTTTGCTAAGTGAATGATGAAGTAGGACAGACTGTATTCCACTTTGGGTAATAAATAGCTTCCAAACATTTCTAAAATGTTTTTATCTTAGAATTTTATAGTTCAGAGTGGAAAGATGATGGGAGGTAGGGATATAGAGACAAACATCATAAGCTGAAAGGGTTTGTATTCAATGAAAGTGAAATGCCCAGAAAGTACTCCTGAATAGAAAACGTGCTTCCATTCCTCTTGATTCAGAATAGTGGTTAAGGCTGGATGTGCCAGAGAGCAAAGAGACTGGATCTGAGGTGACGAGGGGTCTGAGGAGAATAGCTTTGCTGGGGGAGTTGTCACAGGGCAGTGTTACGGCCCTATTCTATGCCTCCTGGAATGAATGACCACAAAGCTAATCACTTAAAGCAACATAAATTCATTATCTTAAGGTTCAAATTAGCAGACCAAAGGGCGCCATTTCTGGGGTACAGTCAAGGGGCTGGTGGAACTACATTTTTTTTCAGGAGGTTCTGGGGACAAACGTAAGTCACTCCCTTTTCTAGCTTGTAGAGGTTGCTGAGGGCTTTCATTGGTTACAACCCTGCTATGGCCAATGGAGCTTTTTCTCATATTGTATCATTTTGACACTAACTCACTAACTCTTGTGACTTCCTCTTTTTTTAAAAAATATATTTTAGGGAAGGCTCTACAGGGTGTTCAGAGTCTCACTACTAGATCAGACTCGTAGTGATCCACCTGTGACAGCCTTCCAAGAGCTGGGATTACAGGTGTGCACCACCATGCCCAATCTTTTGCCTTCATCTTCCACATTTACAAAAATTGTAACTACACTGATTTTTTTTGTTTTTGAAAGGGCAGCTGATTAGCAACCTTAATTTCACTTTCCCATGGAACGTATCATAGTTTCTAAGGATTAGTATCTGGACATATTTTGAGATCTACTATTCTACCACAAAGTTACCAAGCAAAGTATGAAAAGTTGGAGTTAAGGTGAGTAAAAATAATTAGAGGCTTTAATGATGGAGAAGAGTAGATAAGAGGAACATTTGAATGGAGTGTAGGCTGGGCTTATAAGGTACAGGAGCCTTGGAAATGTTGGTGTTTAGTGGGTGTGCAGTGAGCAGAGCTGGCACATGCTTGCTATCTCCTAGCCCTTGTACACAGCTTCACTAGCCAACTAAGGATCTGAGCGGATAGCATCCCAAAGAGATGCTAATCACAGAGCTTAAGTACACAGACATAGGCTGGCCTGCACAAATGGAGCAAACTTACACATTAAGTTGACATATGACTCTTCTCTCATGTATCCATTTTGCTTTTGCTAATGACCTTATCCTGGATTATCTAGGTGGAATCAATGTAGTTTCAATATTTTTTAAATGTGGAAGAGGAAGGCAGAAAGACTGGGCCTGGTGGCACATGCTCCCAGCTCTTGGCAAGGATCTGGAAAAGTCAACTGAGTTTGATTTAGTTGACTTTTCCAGATCTTTGGCATCTTTGTGGTGGTCCTGATAAGAAGAAATAAACAGGGATGCACCTCATGGACAACAGGCTAGAAAATCCATTGGTGAATTAACAAAACATGTGCAATCCCATTTCATTTTGAAATTTTCCTCCAGTAGACTTGTGACAGACTGGTGAGTGGGAGGCTAGAAACTTTTAACTTTTAAAAATCATGACTATGGGCATTATGCATGGACACACTGGAGGACTTTGGTGCCAAGGCATTTTCAGGTTATTTCTATTCATCATCCTCCTGTACTGTGAAATGTCCATCATTACAGCCAGTCCTCAGGGTGACAAGCGTATTGCATGTACTGTCTCAGGAAGGCCAGCAATAACTTGCATGTGTCACCCAGAAAGAGTGCCATTGGGTGCTTCTTTCACTTTCTTCCTTAGTGCAGAGGACTTAATTGTCACTCACTCAACAAATAGCCATTGTACATTTAAGCCACTATTCAGATACTGATGGGTTTATTTGGGACCCACTGACAGATGGATGCAAACAGAATGTGTTAGCTCTGAGGGCAGGGGCATTTTAAAAAAAAGAACCAGGAGAGATTTTGGTGATAAAAATGGGCAGACTCTCCAGATCACATGACAGTACCTACCCTTGGGGACAACCTGCCAGAGCTACTAGTGTGCTGAGGTTGTTTTCCTCAGATGGACCAGTTCGGGGCATGCTGCACAACTGCAGAGCAGACTAAGCACCACTGGGGCTCTGTGGCCTTGTTATGACACTGGGGGTGATGGCAGCAAAACTCTCTTCTGTGAGAGGGGGAGGGAAGGATAGTATCATGGAGATGCTACCACAGGGCTACATATTTCACCCAGTAGAAGCTGAGTTCTGAAGGCGGCACCAGCAGGTGAAAGGTCCAGGGGTGCAGGGCAATAGTCGTGTTTTGCACATACCTTCACGTGCATGCAGGAAACTTTCTGGGTGTTCAGTAGAATTTCTAGGTGCCTGGGGTACATGAGGGTAGGGATGCCATTATTCACTGTTGTAACCTCAGCACTTAGGATAAGACTTTGGGGAGAGTAAGCACTCAATAAATCTTTGCCAAATTAATGAACAGATACTTCTCTTTAAGCTGCTTTTTCATACAGAAAAGCTTTCTTCTGACACCTGGATACTCTTGTAACTCCAGTCCATCACTTATAAGGGAAACTGAACTTGGTAGTCTTATTAAAATGTACTACCCACCTACTGGTAGGTTACGGAAATAACTCTCAGGCATGGATGTTAGGTACAACATAGAATAAAAAGACAGCATATTTTTAGAACAGGAATTTGAAAAGGAAAAAAGGCTAGAACTTGTTATTTGTTGGTAACACTAGCTTTTTTTTTTTTTAATATTAAGGAAAAGGGAGAGTTTAAGGATGCAATAGCCAAAGAAAAGTAGTGACAAAAGGAGATACAGACTCATGTTCTCCATCAGCAGCCCAAGCCCCAGCCCACGCGAAGGAGGGCAGGGCGAGTCCCTCATCCACAGGCTGGATTCCGATAGAAGAGTAAATTGTGGTGCAGATAATAGCTAATGTAATGCCAGACCTCTCTCAGGAACCGTAGAGATTTAGGATCGATATGTAGTCAAAGAGCACATGGTGATGACTTTCTGAAAACTTGATCAATAAGTATATATCACCAAGATCAGAATTTATTTAAAATAATGAACAGCCTGGAAGACCGCCAGTTCCTGAGTAATAACTCCAGGCAGTTCACATTCCTGCCAGCTTCCTCCATTTGTATAAATTGCTGGACTCTCTCATGCCTCCCCCCTCTGATGTATCAGCTTTGTTATGTCAGCTTAGATATAGGTAAATTTCCTATGGGCATTTATTAGGGTTATTAAAAAAAGAGGCAATTGTCCAAAAGCCTCTGGGCATATGCACCCAAAACATAAAATAAAAGAATGAAATTAAATACTCAAACTTCCAAACACCTCATAAAAAAGCCAGGCTGGTGCAGCCTACTGAGGCATGCCAGATTGGCAGGCTTGATCTTGTGTTCTTTTTTTCCCTTAGGGATCACAAAGCCATTCTGCTGTCTGGTTGGACAGAGAAATGAATTGCAAAGGCAGAGACCCTCAGTAGTCTTGTTTTGGGGATTCATATATGGAAACTTTTATTAGAAGTAGCATGGTTGATTTTAATATATTTGAATGAATCAGTGGATAGGGGAAAACCCTCAAAGGAAGTTTCTTTCTTTATTAAAATATATCCATCCAACTTTCTGCCTTCATATATGTCTTGCTCTGATTGATGGCTATCACCCCTGGAATTCTTTACATTGTCATTTCCTTGAAGCCCAACATGATTCCCTCCTGCCTTCAGACTAGAATAGTTACATAGACATCATATTGCTCTAAATTAGTGATTTTTCAACTTGGAGTGATTCTGCCTCCCAGGGTACAGCTGAAAATATTTGGAGACACTTTTGTCACAATGTGGCATCCAGAGGGTATGTTTTGGGAATGTTGGTAAATATCTGTAATGCACAGGGCAACCTGTATGACAAGGAAAATATGGCCTTGATGTCAATAATGCTAAAATTATAACAAGCATTCTAAATCCTTAGGCAAACAACAGTCATGCATGTACCACTTTCTTTACTTTTGTCAGACCTACGTCATTTGTATTAGTTTTTAACTTGACACTGTCCTCCAGGTGGAATTTAATTTCAAGGGAATCAAATGTATTCATATTAAGGAGAAACTTTTGTTTCAGTACCACATTCAGAGGAACAGTTGATGCTTTATAAATGTGGTCAGTTGGAAGGACAGACAAGGCAATATTACTGACTCAGAGGCCATCTTCCTTGATGGATGGCATCTTTATGATGAAAAAATGAGAAATTTGCAAGTTCTACTAAAGTGTTAATGAGAAACACCAAACTGATACTCCTGTTAAAGAAGGTAAGGTGATGGACTGAAAAGGGAGTAACTTTCTAAGGCAGTGATTCATTGGGATGTAAGTCCACATATTATATCATTTAATACTGAAAGCTATCTCCTGCTTCTGTTAGGACTACAGTGAATGTATGTCCCACAGTGCAGAGGAGCCCTGCATACTTGGTCCCTTGGGTCTACACTTTCTGTCTGAGTTCTTGGTTTTTGGCTAGGCTGTCACAGATTTGAACCTCTGCTTTGGATCTGTCTTTAATCATGGCATTTTACAATGGCCAGAGAATGGTCAACCGCTTTTCCTGTACCCAGAAAAGGTGGGGACATCTCAGGTTGCAAAATACATGCTTAGAGTCTATCATTGCCAACTGGTGGCAAGGGCTCTGTAGGAGACTTTATTGCCATTTCCACACCACTAAAAAGGCCATCTCAAATGGACTTGTAATCCCTTTCTGTGGAATTAAAGTGACTTGATTTTGGTATGCTTATTAGCGTAATTATTCTGGGTCATAATGTTTTAAAGAGAAAGGCGAACCAATGGCCCATTAAGTGTTCCCGTGCACGACGGTGAGTCAGTCAGTAATTTGGAATATCTCCTTCTGCTTCTGTGTTATTAGATCATGAGTCAATTTAAAGGTGGCATCATCTCTGCAAAATGCAGGATCTGATGAAGGGCGTGCTATTTTCATTGTTTATTTGCTTGGTGGAGAGCTGGCAGCAAAATAAGTTGTGTGGTGTCCTGGACGTCTTGGCAAAAGGATGGAAAATTGCAACAGGTACTTGAGGCTTCTCAGCTCCCATTTATTACTTGATGCCCTGAGCTGGAGACTCTTACTCCAGGAGACTGACATTGCAAGAATTATCTCCCCTCAGGGAAAAATCAGTTAATGCCTCACATTAAAAGGGAGTTATGCTGCATTACGAAAACAGTCTGGGCTTGGCTGAATTTTTTTCTCACTCTTCAGTTGGTTTCCTTACCTATAATTACCTTCAAGCACACCGTAAAAGCCCTCCGATCTTTACCTCATGTTATTCTTCCTTTAGGGTACTGACTCAGGCCCCATCTAACTTTTCCACCAAGCGATAATTAGTGAATTATATTTAATAATCCACCCCCCCATGTTGAAGGGTGCAGAGACGACATCATGCGAGCACCGTGGCAGATAATGAGGCTGCGAAGGATCCATCAGCATGGTGTCACCACATCCTGCCGGTGTTGCCTCCGTGGTCCAGCAGCCTGTGTCGCGGTGACAACTAGAAGCAGTGAGAGAGACTCACACTGCCCATGTTTTCTCTTCTCCCTTTAATGAAAAAAAGTCATACTCTTGAAAGAACACGCATTGTGCTGCTCTGTTCTGCAGCTGCAAGAGTTTCTCAGTGTAGAACAAGGAACATTTCCAAATTTTCTTCAGTGCACGATCAGGTGCTGCATTATTGATTTATTTTACCAGTGGGATTCAGGTCCAATAAAAGATACAAGGATTTAGACTTAGATGTACTAAGCAAGATCTCACTTACTTGAGATTTCATTATTTCTCTCTTAATGTGAGCCATACTCCCATAAACACCTAGTGGAATACTTTTTAATGAAATAAACAGTATAAAATCATTTCACCAACAGTAAAAATCATACATTCAAGAGCACAAATACCCTGTTTCTCTGTTCTAGTGACACCCCTGCTCCCCCCAAATCCCCTTACATTTTAGCTACTTGTTTTGTGTTTGTTCTAAAAGGATCTTAAATAAAATGGTTTTGCTTTTAGATTTAGAAGATGTCCCCTGACATAAACTCAGATGAAAGAAAAGCATTTATGGGTAATCTCTGGCCGATAGTGAAACTGCCTCTGATATAGACTCATAAATTTTACTGCTTGAAAGGACCTTAAGGAGCATTTAGTTCAGCCCCTTGTGTGTGGCAAATGGAGGTAACTGCGTGGTAACGTTAGGATTGAAGTTAAAGTTACTCTCTGGAAAGGAATGCTATATTTTGGACCAGGAATGCCCCCCAAAGGTTCATATGTTAAAGGCTTGGTTCCCAGCCTGTGGTGCTACCCGTAGGTAGTGTTACCTTTAAGAAGCAGGGCCTTGTGGGAAAAAGTTAGGTCACTGTGAGTGTGGCCTTGAGTGGGATTGTGGGGCTCTACTCACTTCCTCTTCCTCTCATCCTCATTGTGGTCATGAGGCAATCTTTTCTCTGGTATGCACTTCCACCATTATATACTGCTATGTTACAGCCCAAAACAATGGAACCAAGTCAGGGACTAAAACTTGCACAAATGTGAGCCAAATAAATTGTCTCTTTTGAGTTGATTTTTCTTAAGTATTTGTTATAATGACAGGAAGTTGACCAACATAAGTAAGTTAGGAAAAAAACCCCAGAAAAATAGACCTAAACCTATCAAAACCTGTAGTGAATATGATTACTCATTTGTAGAAGGAACTTAATCAGAGGAGCTAATCTGTAAATGGGCACTTGAAAGCCACCGCAGATTCTAATTCTGGAGAGTTGGTATCTGTGAGGCATGCATCACAAAGCATGACATCTTCCACTGAATCTTAGTTATATGCTGAGGTAGCATGAGAGGGAGTAGGAAGGAGTATATCCATGGTGGATAATGAAATAAATTGCCCTATACCACGAGAAGACATAATCTTGTGAAGAGGTGGAATAGGCTTCAGGGCAAGTGCTTCTCACTCTAGCTTGCTTTTTCTGTCTCTTCATTCTGGAACTACAAGTAAGAGGGCTGCAGCTGCCTCACATAAATACATTATGGGAATCTCTCTCTAATCTAATATATATATGGATTCCAGTGAAAGCTAACTATACTGCAGATTGTTGAGGTTACCCATAAATTGAGTGCAATGAAAATAAAATCTGGACCCCAGGAATTACTATGAAATGTATCCCTACCCCAACTCCAGGAATGGAATTTCCCCTGCAGAAAAAGTGGGATTGAATTTAGGTTATCTTATTTTATCCTTGCGTGTGGGATTGGATGACCCTAAGTGACATCTTGGATTCAAGTGAAAATTGTACCTTAGATAACCACTAGGAAGATAACCATGTAAAAAGTATTGATTGATGAAACTGTACTATAATTCAGCTTTAAAAAAAAAGATAGGTATACAGCTACATTCTCTTAATTCGTTGAACAGAGGCATCTACTCTAATAGTGTTTGTAAATAGAATATCATGTATGCACCTTGTACAACAAAAAACACTATGAAAACAATATGTGATGTATTAATTATTGAATCTGTTCTATTAATTTGATTTGAAACTGTCTCATTGCTATTCTTCAATAAAATAAATAAAAAAAAGAAGAAAAAAATAGAAAACTGTGGCTATTCTGTGAGTATCAGTCTTGGGCTTATTAGCCTTAGGATCAGACATATAATGCACTGTAGCAGTCAAGCTACAGAGCGTCTACAGGATATGGAGTATAGTTTAGAGTCAAGGAGTGGCTCTAAGTTTGATGAGAGATAATGACCTAGAACAAATTGTGTAGAAAGTGACTTTCTTTAGATCCCCACATCAGGGACCTGTCTGAGCATGGTGAACAATTCAACATATGTTATGTAAGGCCAGATTTTCAGTGTGTACTAATAGCTGCAGGAATTGAAATCCAGCAATTGAAAAAAATAGGTAAAAGAAGATTACTGTATGCATTGGTTAATTTATCATTTTAGGCTGAGTAAAAAGTGAGAATGGAAGAGTCTAGAGTCTTAGAAATATAGACTGGCAGGAGTGGGAAAGCAGCCTGCTGTGGATCCTTTCTTTAAAAGGCAAGGATGAAGGACAAAAAGAGGGTTAAATATGTGAAACTGTAAGTTTGGTATTAAAAGAGCCAAAGTTCAGAAAGACAGAATGATTCTAAATAAAATTTATAGGAAAGGCCAAAATTAGCAAGCTGCTGCAACCTGATCCCAAATGTTTAGTTAACACACGCACACACACACACACACACACACACACACACACACACACACACACACACACACACTAATAGACAGTACTGCTTTGCTTTGCCTGGAGCAAGGACAGTGTGGGTGGGTCAGTCAAAATCGCCTGGAGGAAGTGGTGTCATATGCATCTGATGACCCAAAAGTTCTGACTTTTTATCTTGTCCTTTCTGTCAAGGTAATTCATTTTGAAATTAGGAAGAATAGGAAAATGCAGGACAGAGAGAACTGCAGGGATAGAGGACATCTGTGGTGAGTGGGTTTAAAGCTTTTGGCCTGGATACTGTAGTGTCTTGCAAAAGTTGATTGTAAAACTTACTTAACAAGCTAGGAGGACAAATACCAAACATGTGCTGGTTTTTGGAAAGTGGAAAGATGTAAGTCCTTAATGCATTAACTCATAAACTTAGTGTTTATTGCAAAATAGTTTTAGAGATGAAGCAGGATAATGAAGACATGGATGGCTACCTGAGTTCACCAACACACGTCAAGTTGGACTAACCTCAAACCTCATGTGCTGCCATTAGTGGACTTAATATAAGTTAAGTGCTTCAGGCAGATGGTATTACAGGAGCAATCAGAACACCTCATGAAGAAAATGGAATGTAGGTTATAATTCCAGGCTGATGAATTTTACCTGATGACTGAGGACTAGTGTGAAGACAAAAGCAATTGTTTAGTGGCTTTCTTCAAGTTTCTGTTTCAAGTTTTTCTCCTGCAACATCTTGGATGTTGTGTGTGTAGGCACTTTCTTGTCACTGGAACAAAATACCCCCATTGTCCAGAAGATTTGCTGTGGCTCATAATTTAGGTACATGGGTGCCTGGTTCCAATACAGAAACAGGATGACAGAGGGGCAAGGGAAGGAGGAAAAGGTTTTCAACCCATGGCAGCCAGGAAGCAGAGAGCAAGAGGATCTGGGGACCAGAAACCACCCATACAGGTCACAGCCCCAGCAGCCCATCTCCATCTAGGCCCCCATTCCTAATAGGACATTCAGCTACCAGAGTCGCCAATCAATGAGTGCATCCATGTGTGTGTTGCCTATGCAGCTGAGTTGGCCTCCACACACCTGAGGCTTTGGGGCACATTTTAGATCTAAACCATAATGTATGTATTTTATTACACATAAAATATATAGTTACTTAATATGCAAATGTTTCAAACTGATATTACCAATAGCTTTATGCCAGATTCAGAATCCAAAAAGTGATATTTTGATAGCTTTACAAGTCTAAGTCAATAAGGGTTCCTAAGGAAAATAATGAATTTTTGAAAGAAAAAAAGGGCAGATGGACAGGACAATAAAAAGTGGTCATAAATAATTTCATTCTCCCAACTTGTATAAATAACCCCCACAAGCCAAACAAAGAACATCTGCATTATGGTATGGCTTTTCAATATTGCCCCACACAGGGTCAGCAATACTACTGGTTGAAGAACCTTTATAATGTGTTTAGTTCCCAGTAAATTTTCATATGGGGAGTACAAAAATTCTATGGGGCTGCAAGCAAGGGAAAGCAAGAGTCTGAAAACCAAATCTATGAAGAGTTATGATCATTTACTCATCACCGAGACAAGCATTTATTAAGGGCCTGATGTGCATCAATTATTGTGTTAGGTATAGATTAACAATCTTTATGTCTGCTGTGTGTGTCAGACTCTGAAAACAGGGGACACTGACAGGTAGGCAAATGATAAATGACACAGGTTCAGTGGACACCAACAGTGGTGGGAAGGGCCTGGGGATATGGACAGAAGAAGCGAACCAAGTAGAGATAGAAACCACCCAAGGAAGGGTGGTTTCAGTGCAGAAGAAAAGTATCAGGGGAATGCCTGTGGCATGAAAGATCCTGGTACACTTGGGAGCAGGAAGCAGTTTGCATTGCTGGAGTGCAGGATGTGCTCCTAAGGCTCAGAGTGACTGGGGGTCACCACTGGCCAAACGCCTCCCTGTGAAGGACATGGGGAGCCAGGAAAAAGGCTCTCACAGGGAGCATGAATAATACTGTAATTTAGATTATCATTCTTGATTGGTTTACTGTCAGACTAGAGATGTTGAGTCTGGGAGAGCAGCAAATGATTTGCACAGCTGTCCAGGTGTAAGGCCCTGGCGGACCGATCTCAAACGGGGGTGGAAGAGATGGGGTGTGGACAAATTTTAGAGGGAAGGGAATATAATAGCAATGGAACTTTGAATGGAGAAAAAAAGTCATCAGTGCTGTTTGGAATTCTAACCAATATGATTTGGTAGATATCATTTAACATTTAACATTTTCTTTTTTTGTGAAACCAGAGATTGAACTCAGGCCCTTGAGCTTGTCAGGCAAGTGCTTATTTTACTGAGCCGTCTCCCCAGCCCCCATTTAACAATTTGATGAGACAGGAAATTAAGGTTTGAGGGGCAAGTTTGAGGAATATTTTCAGGTTGAAGTTTCTTGGGGAGATCTCCAGTGATGGCTAATTTGCAGCTGGGTATGTGGGACTAGAGCCTCAGGAAGGAGGACATGGGATGTATCTCTGCGTGTGAATTATGTGGCAGAGGGCAGTTGGGTGTGATATCTGGAACTGAAGAAAGAAAAAGGTTTGGATAGTTGGTAGGAACACTGACTTTCACAGATATACACAGCGTAGTGTTAGGAGTCCCTGAAAATGTGAACAACGGGTCACCACAGAGAGGGGAGCAGAATTGGAAAATAGTGTTCTTTAGAAATATGAGAAATACAAGGACTGTGACATGCCACAGAATTTGGCAATGTGAAGGCCACGTTGAGAACAGATTGATTAGTGCGGTACAGGCATAGGTCTCGTCAGAGAGCTGGAGAGTGAATGAGAGTGGAGGACAGGGCAGCCCCGGACGAGACCTCACTGAACCTGAAGGTGGATCGGGGTCAGGGCGGGATAGATCAGCTGCAGCTCTGTGAGGACTTAGTCTTTCACAAGCTCCTGCTTTGCCATGCGACCATTTCCGCCTCTTGTGCTCCTCTTAAAACTTCAGAGCTCAGATGACAATACATTGAAGCTCGTGTGGGACCCATGTCAAGAGCTCTGCCTGCTTTGTTGCAAATGTTGCATTTGCTTTTGTATGTCACATTCTGAAAGGTCACGGGCCCATTCGGAGTGTAGCAGACAATGAACCTGGCTCCTATCCCAGAGCTCCCCTGGCTCATATGCCGCCTGGGTGAAAGCCTTTGATTAGGCAGTGCCGCAGTACTTTTGCTCTTTCCATCTGAGACCACTGTGAGTAAACTGGGAATAAGGATGAGCTTTTCTCTTTTCTTGTTCCCTTCTGCTTCACGCTCTTCTCTTTCACATCTCCAGGATGTGGTACTCAGTCCCAATCTTTGTGACATGCAGGAATTCCTCTTTTCAGGTGATGTGATGAACCTTATGAGGAATTGGGGCTGGTTATTCCAGATGATCCAAACCCATGCATTTCCAAAGCATGCACGTGCTCTCCCTGAGTGGTTCCTTTTCTGATTACGAGGTAAAATGAGAGGGGAGATATACATGGATGATCACCTAGAGGCAGCACTTCTCCAGAGCTGGTAGGACGCTGGCTTGGCCCAGAGCCTTGTCTTACTGATCTTAGTAACTAAGCACTGCATACACTCCCTGCATAGTAAGCTCTTCGAGGGCAGATGCCTCATTTCCTACATCAGAGAATCTCCTCCTCACATAATTCAAGCACATTCCACACGATATACGTGCA
This sequence comes from Ctenomys sociabilis, assembly GCA_004027165.1. Taxonomy (NCBI): domain Eukaryota; kingdom Metazoa; phylum Chordata; class Mammalia; order Rodentia; family Ctenomyidae; genus Ctenomys; species Ctenomys sociabilis. Next base: position 27,029 of record PVKA01016545.1, read on the forward strand.
ACACATCATAGTTAATAAAATTTCTTAGGTTGGATCCAGATGAGCTGCAGGGGATTTAGCTTCATTGTAATTAGCAGTAAATCTGCACTACCTCCTGAAGTAATCAGACTATACAGGTCTTCAATTGTTCTTGCTCCCCAAAGTTGACATTTCACTTTTGGTATTTCTTGTTTAGAGGTGGTCTCTTCACCCTGTCCCCCAAAGAGTACATGGGACTTAGGGTTAGTGTTGGCCTCAGCACACATGTGTCATTTGACTAGAGATTAGGTTGGTGGCTTTCAAGACTTCAATTATTCCTGTTGGCCTCTTTGTCCTCATTCCTGCATATATCTATTTTCTCCCTTCCAGCATTGTCCCTCTCCTCTCTTCCTCTCTTTCTTCTTCTATTGGTTCAAAGAAAAAAAAATCCCATTAATGGGTTCTTGCTACTCAATGGCCAGTTCTCTAATTGGAACTATCTTGCCTGTCATTTTGATCATGCACTAAAGGAATTAGCTTGGCTCAGTTTCAAAAGAGGTAGCACAGCCCAGTGGTTAGCACATGAGTCGTGAGATAATGCAGAGCCAGACTCTACTATGAGTGATTTAATTTGGAGCCTGTTCCCTTACATTGTGATGGGCTGATAATGATGTCTATTTTTAGGTGAGAGGATGATATGATCTCTCTGTTTATCACAGATATAACACACAGGCAACACTTCAGTAATAACTATTATCAACAGATTGTCAGTATAGGAGAAGCCAAGGAACCCTCCTCAGTTGGTAGATTTGAGCCAGGCTGACAGAGAATCTGATGGATCTCAGGTCCAGGCTGTGGGATCCACATCTATAAAGACAATTCCTGAATAATGAGTGGGGCTCTGAGTTCTGTGGCTGCCACCCCTGCACCTTTCATCTGCCCTTGCCCCGTATGTACTTGCTCCTGTAACTCCGTGTAGACCTGGTTACCTTTTACTCAGGGAGGGACTTTGTAACTTTGCCTCTTGGTCAGAGGAATCTTCTATATATATATCAGTGCTCCTTTGTTTAAAGCCCTGGTGGTGTCCCTGATCTAACTAATTTCTCTATAAATGGTCATTTCAAGCCTTCAGGGCTCCTAGGTCTGTGGCTTACTCAAACTAGCTCAGGCTTTGGTATTAAAAAGGCTCTTGTTTAATCATCAGGGTGGCACTCGTATTTGACAGGGATCCTTATGAAAATTAGGCAAGTCCTTATTTCTTCCCATTTACAAAGTGGAGATTATGGTATTTGCTTTGTAGGCCAATGCAAAGCTTAGAGACGATAGAAGTTAAGTTTTCAGCACATGCTCGGAAGACGATGGCTATTATCTTGCTTTCGCCCTTCATTGTACTTCTACCCTGCCATCTCTTCAAATTGTAGAATACTCAGCTTCTGTGTTGATCCTATACTTTTTGTTCCTTGCCTTTTAAACACTCCTGATTTTAGAGTTGAATATCATTGTTCTTGGGGATTTATACCTGGGCTTCTACCAAATGTCAACATGATAGTGTAAGAAATCAGATTTTAGAGTTGAATATCATTGTTCTTGGGGATTTATACCTGGGCTTCTACCAAATGTCAACATGATAGTGTAAGAAATCATTTTAATGTAATCAGTAGTGATTAAAAATTTATTTTTCATTTGGCTTGATTTTAATGTATATGTTTTCTTCACATTTTGGTTCTGTAATCAGTATGAAAATTGAGAAATTCAAAATACTCAATTTAGAAATGGCAAATATAGACAGTTTTTATACTTGTAATAATAGCTAAGAAGACAACAGATGATGAATTTTATATGCTTCTTCGGTGTTCTTTTAACTCAGTGAATATTGATATTTACCGATTCTGCTGCATTTTTTAATCTCTTTGAGAATCATGTCCAGAATATTCCTTAAGTGAATACACTACTAGCAGAAATGATGAATTTTACAGAATACTTGAGCTCTAAAAAATACAATATGAGGAAGAAAGAATGCTTAATTTAGAAAGTTTCAAATGGTTTGTTTTGATAACTAGAGAAAGCATGAAAACAATTTGGAATCAAATGTCCCAAATTCTGTTGCATTAGTCGGTTTTCTGCTGCCATAACAGATAGCTGAGATACATCACCTTAAGAAGAGGGAAGTGTTATTTTGGCTCACGGTTTTGGAGCTCTCAGCCCATCACTGATTGGCACCATTGTTCTGGACCTGTGGCTGCATAATGCATCACAGTGGGGGCATTGATGGGGGTGGCCATGCCTGCTTGCTAAGTGGGACAGAGGGAAGAGGGGAGGGGCTGGGTTCACACCCCAGGGACCTGAGATCTCTCATTAGGCCACATCTCTTAAAGTTTCCACTTCCTTCTAATGGTGCCAACTGGGAACGTTGCCTTTCCCTGTGTCTTTGGGGGCTATACCAGATTCAAATGCTGTCACCTGTCATGTAACATTTTCAATTCTTACAGAGTTGACTTGTGTTTCTTGAAGAAGATGGAGGAATGTATGGGTTTGAATTGTTTCTGAGAGACAGGTAGACAATATTTCCATCTATTTAAAAAATTATTTGTTTAGTACAGGTTATCTCTATGTAGCTCGGACTCATAGTGATCCTTCTGTCTCAGCCTCCCCAGCATTGGGATTACAGGCAGGTGCCACTATGCCTGGTTTCTGTGGTAGGCACAGCACATCTGGGATTCTGGGGCCAGCATGGAATGCTGTACCAGGGGTTGAACCCAGGTCCTTGTGCTTGCCAAGCAGGTGCTTAGACTGCTGAGCTATTTCCCTAGCCTCCATCTATTTTTGAAAAACATATAATAGTTTGAATCTTTCAAACACCAGTAAGGTACTAGAATAAATATTATTAATATTATTATTATTATTTGGTCAGCTTAGCCCACCCTGAGAGTGGGGCTGGTGCAGCAGGTGGTACTAAGGGTCTACCTGTGGTCCCCTGTGCCTGCCTAAGCTTCCTTATGCAGATGCTTTGGACTGCTGAGCTATCTCACTGGCCCCTAGAATAAATATAATTAAAAGACATTTTTTAAATCTAGAGAGAAAGTAATTAACTTTGATGACTGGATGAGAAACAGATGGTTTTATTCCTTTGCTTGCCTGTGTTTATCTACAAGTATACCTGATCCTAGATGGTTTGATCATTCTTCTAGCTCCACAGTAGGTCAAGATCTGACATATGACAGCTTATATGACATTGAAAATAATAAAGTGAGAGTTAGTTCTGTTGTTTAAAACTGATTTTTTTTTCGTGGAAGGATACAGATATTCTTGGATTTGTCCCTTATACTGGCTTTCTATCATCTAGGCTTTCTCTATAATTTGACCTTGAGGTTAAGAATAATGTAGCAATCTCTTATTTAGTGGAATTTCAATTAATCAGAAATTTCTACTCATCATGTTCACTCCTCCCTCGTACATGACTAGGCCTCCAGTTTGGCAAACTGTTCATCTTGAATGCTCAGATAATTTAATTTTACCCTATTAATATGGGGCCAAAGCAATCACATTATTTAGAAAATTAATGGATTGCTTTGTCTATATAGTAAGTATATAAAGCTTACCTTCTTTACAAGTGTGAGTTAGCTTCCTAGATAATGTTGGTAAAATATTTTGGGATTTTTCAGGAGAAACTTGAAAGTTATTTTTTTAAACTTAATATACCTTTGGTATTCTTTCATTAAATCTTCTGCTCTGGATGCTCACAGAAGACAGAGACTTGTGTAATATTCTTAAGAGCCAAGATGGGTAATCATGATGTCAGGACCAATCCATCCTGGGAAGGAACTGCGGCTTGTCAGCCTAACTGGGTGCCGAATAGATTATGATCTGGTTGATTTTGGAGTTAATAGGAGAACTTTCAGGACACTTCTAGCTCACTGGAGTCATCCATCCAAATCATCCAGTCACTTCTTTTACCTTAACCAACAAGAAATTTAATGTCTACTTTTGTCTGGGTACATTAGCTAACACTGATGGCAGTGTGAATTCATGTCACCAGCATATCTCTCTCCTTTTACCATTTCTTGTTTTTTGCACTTGATAGTCAGCTGCTAGAATTTTTTCCCTTGCCCAGTCTTGATCTCTCTTCAACCAAGCTGAGACACACAGGGATATTCTGCTTCAGTCCAATGCTGCTCTCAGCTGGTGCACATCAAGTTCCTTCTACTGCTCCTTAACTTACCTGTGTCCTCACTTCCCATCCATCCAATTTTAGAAGGAATGATAGACAATCACAAAATAAGAAAATAAACTATAGTTGTATAAAAACATACAGGATATTTGTACACTTAGCTTTCTTTTAATGTCACTTCACCCTTGTCCAGGACCAAATTTCCTTCAAGATAACTTGACAAAAACCTTTGAACAAATGAAGTAATATTCATTAGTGTAGAGTAGTGAAATGATCTAACATGGTTACAAGTTACTTCCTTATGAGAGAGTGAGAAGGGAAATGGAATGGACCTAAGCCGTTTTCTCTTAAAGTTACTCTTTTAGGCATCTGTCTTCATGCATGCATCCCTTTATTTGGAGGAAAGCTTAGAGTCACTCAAGCAAACATTTCTTTATATACACTCTGATACTGGATCAATAATGCAGCTGGTGCACCGAGCAAAAAGAGCTCCAGATTATTTTGCCGTTTTCTTTCACTGTTCAGTTGACAGAAAAAGGAGCCAGAAGAAAAGAATAAAATACAAAGAGAGGTATTTTGATCTCCCAATTGCAACTTCCATTCTCCTCCAACCCCCAGGAACTATGTGCAAGAATGTGTAATTACCGTCTGCAAAGGTGGACCTAACATTTAAAAAAAAAAACATCTAAAATGCTACATTTTCTCACACATGCATCACAAGGACTTCTTGAATGACCTACCAATTTGGCTACAAATGATATTTGACCAGTATTATTAGCATTGGACTTCTTTCTCCATTCTTTTAACAAACTTGTGTTTTTATGCTGAACATGGGTTTTTATGGAAATTGGCTTTTCCTCCTTTTAAAAATCCAATCTGACCATTTCTACCTTTAAATTACTGTTTCAACCATGCATATTTAATGTGGTTCATGATACAGTTGGCGTAAAATCCAGCTTGCTGTCTGTTTCTCCTTGTTCCATTTACTCTTTCCTGATTCCATTGCATGTCCTTTATTGGCTTACTAGTTCTCTTTGTTCTGTAATTTTAGTGGCTGCTTCATGGCTCATAGTACACACCTTTAGTTTCTTTCAGTCTGCTTTCAGGTTACTTCATGTCTTTCATGTGAATAGAAAACCTTGCAAGAAGGTTCCATTTGTGGCATAGTCTTTGTGTAATGATCATCATAGAGTTTGCTTCCTCACAAGTAAATTTACAAACAACTTACAAACTGTATTTCAATGTTTATAAACTCCACAATGCATTATTATTTTTGCTTTAATCTAATCTATCTATATCTATATCTATCTATATCTATATCTATATCATCTATATATCTATATCTATATATACTTTACTACAGGGTGTACAAGGTCTCACCACATGGATCAGACTCATAGTAATCCTCCTATTTTCACCTTCCCAAGAGCTGGGATTACAGGCGCATGCCACCATGCTCAATCTCAATTGCCCTCTCAGAGGGGCGGTGGGGCAGGCATGGCATGCTGGGGCTCGAACCCCGGCTGCTGTGCTCCGCCTAAGCAGGTGCTTTACTCCATTAAGAAAAACAGTCCTTTATATATAGCTCTATATTTTCTATTTCTGACCCATTTCATTCTTTGAGTAGTTTCAGATCTTCATCTGCTGTTCAGCCCGAATGCCTTTCTTTAATGTTTCTTGTAGAGAAGGTCATCTGACAGTTAAGCTCTTCCAGGTCTTATAAGTCTGAAAATATTTTCTGTTTCCTTTATTTTGGGGTTCAGCCTTCTAGATTGATTTAGCTTTCCTCTAGGATTATGAATGTGACTCTGTTTTTCTCTGGTTTGCACTGTCCTCAAAGTGAAGCACTGTCTCAATCATTATTTTTCTGTCCATGTTTCTTCCTACTCTGACAGCATTTAAGATTTTTCTGGGCCTGGAGAGATAGCTCAGTGGTCTAATGTGCCTGTTTAGGAAACTTTTGGCAGGTGCAGGGGACCTAGGTTCGATCTCTGGCACCACATGCTGAGCTAGCCCCTCTCTCAGGGAGGGCAGAGCCAGCTAAAAAAAAGAAAACGAAAGATTCTCCTTTTGTACCTGGTTTTAGGTAATTTATCTATGAGGTGTCTTAGTGTAATTTTCTCCATGTTTCTATTCTTGCAATGCAGGGAGTTTCTTGAACCTATAGGTTTGTAGTTTGTAGCAAATGGGGAACAAATCCAATCTTTACTTAATTTTTTTTTTTTTTTTCCTCATTCTCCTTTCATTTACTTTGGAGACTCTGGTTGAATGCACTGCTTTTACTGCTCATTGCTGCTCGGTGCACTTAAAAATGCCTTGTTTCTCTCCATTTTTATTTTTATTTTTTTCTGAGGCAGTGTCTTGCTATATAGTTTAGGCTGGGCTTGAGCTCACTGTGTAGCCCAAGCTCACCTAGAACGTGTAGCCTCAACCTCCTGAGTGCCGAGATTCTAGGCATATGTCACCACACACAGCTGCATTTTATTGTTACTTGTTTCTACAACAATATCTTCAGTATCAGTCATTTTTTTCCTTCTCTGTTGTCCATTCTACTGTTAATTATATCCAATATGTTTTTCATCTCAGTAGTTATATTTTGTCTCTGAGTTTGATTTTATTTTTAAAATGAATGTATTATAAATCCTTATTAAAATATACATTTGAATCATATACATCTCTATCTGATAATCTGAACAACTAGTTTAAAAATGGCATCGTGTAATATAGCAACCATTGCTGAATTTCCATTATTTGTTTAGTGAATTTTTAAGAAATGTATTTGGTAGAGAGTCTCACCATGCAGCTCCAACTTGTAGTAATCCTTGTTTGCAGCCTCCCACACTCTGACTCATAGTGATCCTTGTTTTCAGCCTCCCAAGCCCTGGGAGCTGGGATTACAGGCACACACCACTATGCCTAGGCTCAGTGTGCATGGGGGTGGGGCCGGCATGGCGTGCAGGACTGGGGATGAACCCCAGTCCCTAAGCAGGTGCTTAGTCTGCTGAGTTATCTCACCAGCCCTGTTTAATGAAATCTTGCATCATTTCTAATGCTGTTTTGTTCTATCAGTATTTTATACTCTTTTTAAAAAATAATTTTATTAAGAAACAAATAGTAATGAGACAGTTTCAAAACTGATTATTAGGACAGTTTCAATAATAAATACATTGTATATTATTGTCTTAGTGGTTATTCATTGTACAAGATGCAGACATGATATCCTGTCTTATCATTTCTTGTTTTTTGCACTTGATAGTCAGCTGCTGGAATTATTAGAACAAACACTATTAGAACAAATCTATTTATTCATTGAATTAAGATAATGTAGCTGTATATCTATTCTGTTTTGAATATATAGATACAAAATGGTCTTTCATTTGTATTCCCCCCTTTTTAGTATTTTGTATTGTTTAAAAATGAAAACAAGGAATGAATTTTAATTATTTTAATGTACATGTCTGCTAATTCTACCAACTGTATCATTTCTAGGTCAGTTTTCCTTGACTTCTTTGTGAATCATATTTTACTGCCTGGAAAAATTTTGTTTTTCACAGAAAGTGGGATTCACTGGTATGCTCCCCAGTGGGGAACGCTCTTGGTGTAGGTTTTGCTATTTTTGCAGTGGAACACAGTTGGGGATGTATTTGATGCCAGAAGTGTCTGGGATGAGCTACTTTTGAACTACCATGTCTTCAGTCAATACATATTCAACTTGATACTGTAATTCTTTGAGCTGTGGATCTTCTGGTAGCTTAAGAGCTCAAATGACACAAGGTATGACCTCAATCACAGGCTCCTTCTTTTTTTTTTTTTTGAGATTCCTAGCACATTTAAGCTTTATTTTCCATATATATATATATATATATATATATATATATATATATATATACATATATATATATATACATATAAAAGGAAACTGTCTGCAAATTTACACACAAAACCATATACATATATATACACACAAACACACACATACACACGTGGGTGTGGGCATTCAGACGGGACAGGCTCCTTTTTTTACAGCATGGTACTGGTGGGCATGACTAGCCTGTCAGTGCTAACCTTGGTCATTGAACATCGGGGCACCCCACCTACATCTGCCTGTGGCCAAGACTAGCAATAGTACACGGTCAGTGAGAGGATATCCACGGGAAAAGGCTACATCCAAGGTGCCTTAGAACAACTCATGCTAACAATGGACTGTAACACAGCTGAGAAGCATGCTTGATGATTTTGATTAGATGCCAGACTTCATGATTTTACTTTGTTAAAAATTTTCTCTTGAAAATTTTAAAAATATTCTTAAACTTTGTTTTGGGATATGATTAAATAACTTGAAAATAGGTTGGGCCTTCTAGGGTTACTTTTAAGACTCTTAGCCCAAAACAGAGCTTCACTGAGGTTTCAGTGAATCTTGCCTCATTACTGAAGCAATATCTTCTGGACACTTTGATATCTAATGAATTAAGTGAGTCCCCACTCCTGACTGGCAGGCATAGTAAGTTCCACAGACTGTGCTCTCTGTTTATTTTGGGATTTCCCTTTTACTTTAGCCTTGGGTAGTTTGCTCACACACAGAATGACCAAAGCTTCCATAAAGATTTGAGCATGACTTTGCAGATTTCTGTACCTTTTGATCAGGTGGCTTTATCTTCTGTGGTGTTCTGTTGCACAAACTCCACCAGTCTTGGCCTCTCTGGACTCTGATATCCGTTTCCACAATTCCAAGATTCCTCCAGGTTCTTCTTAGATTTCTTCTCCATGGGAATGGGGTTTGATCCATTGTTCCCTCCTAAGTCCCTCTCCAAGGCTGACTTACCTCCTCTGTTTTCCTTATCTGAGGAGTTATCATCAAGTATTATCTCATGTTCAATGTTTATGTCTTAGAACTATTTTTCATGTACTTTTCTTGGGATTTTGTCCTACCTTAATATTTCAGACAAGTGGGTAAATAGGCTCCCTATCATTTTCATAGAGGATGGAAGGAATATCCATGAACAATGATAGATGTCAAGCTTATTAGTTCACCAAAGTGTATCTTTATGAACTAAAACATAAGTGGAAAAGTTCTACTTATGTTTGCAAGAAGCATTTTGTTCTGATCAGGTTTTCCCATTGTTGGAGCTCCCACCTGTTAAGTGTGTAATCTGTTGACCAGAGTACAGAAACAAGTCCTATATCAATTTGCTCCTCATTTTTCTACATAAAATTTGTATAATAATGCAAGTCTTTATAGGTTTGCACTAAATACAATAAACATTAGGAAATGGTTTAGTAATATTTGGGAATAATTTTAGGAATGCAAGATATAACAGTAGATTATGACTAAAAACCAAAGTAGCATCAGATCCTTCCTGTATGGCAAGACAATCAAATCCATTATTACTACTTTTTAAATATTTACCTAGAAGAATTCTTTCAAGGAAAACTTGCCATGTTTAACATAATGAAATATCAAAGGTTTTT
>PVKA01016545.1:36723-47809 GCA_004027165.1 Ctenomys sociabilis
TTTTTTTTTTTTTTTTTTTTTTTTTTTTTTTTTTTTTTTTTTTTTTTTTTTTTTGTCTTTTTGAGACAAGGTCTCACTATGCAGTTCAGGCTGGCCTTAAGCTCACTTTGTAGCTCAGGCTGGTCTCGAACTCACAACAATCCTCCTGCCTCAGCCTCCCGAGTGCTGGGATTACAGGCATGCGCCACCACGCCCGGCTGTGGTGAGTTCTTTTTCTTTATCTGTATGTATGTCATCACACACATTTCTGTGTCTTGCTTGTATTCTCTTTTGCTAAATTATTATCTGTGGTCATGTTAAAGAAATCTCTATGTTACATAATATCATCAAGTAAATTCTTGGCATATTAGAACACTAACTTCTTAACTTCAGATATGTTAATGTTTCCTTTTGTTTGCTTATATAGTTTTCCTTCTGTTTAAAGGGGATAGATGAAAAATACTTGAAAGATTTATGTTACAACCCATTCTTTGACACTGTAACAATTTTTTATTTTTAACCACCATTTACAAAAATAAGGTATGGGGTAATATATTATGTGACATAGTCTCACTAATCATATGTTAGCATTCAAGTCTCTTATCTACTTCAAACAATGTAACATTGCACTCAGTGCAGTTTTATGGATGATGTTTTTGTTAGATAAAAATAGACACAAATTATATGTAACTCCATCCCTGAAGAGGTAGTCTGCTTTCCTTCTACCCCTGTCTGGGTTGGGCTGGGGCTTTCTTTGATCCATACAGTGGGCTGGCTGTGATGCTATGAGATGTAGCACTGCAGGCTTGGAAGATTAAGGCTCGTGCTCTTGGGTCTCTGTTACTGGGGAATGAGAGGACATGTGGGGAGGGACCCAACACATCCTGTCTTCGCACACCTGTCCCATGTCCCAGGCAACACCCTTGACCCATGAGTGAGCTCAGTAGACACCATGTGGAGCAGAATGCTCCAGCCAGATGCAGCCCTAGTTGCTGACCCACAGAGTCACGAGCACCACTTCATTACTTTGAGTCATAAAATTCTGAATTAATTTCTCATGTAGCAAGAGACAACTGGATGCACAACAAATTAACTGTCTCTGTTTGCCTTTTCCTTTCCTATTAACTGGCTTTTCTACTATCTTCTCTAGGTCTTAGAAACAAAGTCTTTTATTTTTATAATATCAAATGTGTAATCTACTCCATTTTATTAGCTATTACTATTGTATATTATGTACGTTGAGCATCCCTAGTTTATTTTTTTTATTTTTAATTTTTTTGGTGGAACCAGGGATTGAACTCAGACCTATGCGCTTGCTAGGGAAGCGCTTCTTCCACTGAGCCATCTCCCTAGCCCCATCCCTAGTTTTAAATCAGACATCTTAGAAACAGTCTTTTTATAATATAATCTACTCCATTTTATAGCTATTACTATATATTATCTACCTTCAGTATCCTTAATCAAAAATCAGAAATTTGAAATGTTCCAAAAGCCAACCCTTTGCAAATACTGACATGATGTTACAAGTAGAAAAGTCCCACACCTAACCTCATGAATTGGATGGCTGCTAAAACATAGGAACACTAAATGTATTGTATAAAGTTACCTTCAGGCTATGTACATATAGCGTTCATGAAACACAAATGCATTTCATGTCTACAATTGAGTTGTATCACCAGGTTATCTTATTATATATATGCAAATATTTCCAAATCTATTAAAAAACTTGCCAATATCAACACCTTAGATCCAAGTGTTTTGGATACTCAATCTGCTTACTTTTCTTGTAGACATGATCTCACCATTCCTATATTGTACCATCACAAAGTTAAAATGGGTTGAGCAAACTTAATGTCTTCATGAAATTTCTGGCTTTGCTTGGTGTTTGCTATGTTCTTCTCTTTTGCTAAATTCTTATATACGGTACAATAGACTATCCACATGGCAAACAGTCACAAAGACGTAATGTCAAAATTCTTTACTTACTTGGTTTATGTAGAACCAAAAAAATAGGTAAAAGTAAAGGACTTCAGGTTTCAGGAAGTCAAATCAAATCAGATTTTACAGACCTCACCCTGTCCTTGTCTCATTCTTAACACTTTCCTTCTTAAAATCTTGCACTTTAGGATGGGAAAGATTGACTCTGACTATTGGGGAGTTTGGAAGTGGCCTGACTAGTGAGTGTTCCTTGGAATTGGAATATTTGTCTTGTATTTCACAGAGATTCTCTAATAGCACATGTAGTTGTAGTCCCTACACTGTAAGAATATGATGCCTACACATTCCTAAGCTCAATAAGAATTTGTCCTTAGGTTTGTGACCTAGGAACACATTAGATTGGGATGGCTGAGGTCTATGAACTTATCAAGAAGGTATAAAATCTGTGTTATATGCCTTTTGTTTTTCTTAGAAAAGGGCATGTAGCTTTCATCAATTTTTCAGTGAAGCTGTTGCTTTCCAATTCTTGAGTCAACATCCTGGGAGTTCTGATTTTGTGATGTTTCTATTTCTGCTTCAGTTTCTTCAAGAATGATCACTCCATAGCATCATTCAGATAGTCCAAATATGTGATTCAAAAGAGCCATCAATTCATTGACACCTAGTGACCAAAAGTCAATTTTACCAAATGACCAATAATATAATGTTGAATCTCATTGTGTTTCATTAGAGTTATAACCGATATGCTTAAACCAGAATCTAAGGAAATCAGAGCTACTTGGACCTAATACTAGCAAAGTCAATGGAATTTTTATAGGCAATGTGCAGGAATCTGTGTTTAATTAAATTTCTTTATTCTCACATGCACTGAAATTTAAGAAACATCAGTGGATGATACAGTGTATTGGAAAGTTATAATCTTTTATTCTTTTAATAACAATCAAATGAGGGGCTGGGGAGATGGCTCAGTGGAATAAGCGCTTCCCTGGCAAGTGTAAGGGCCTGAGTTCAATCCCTGGTTCCACAAAAGAAAAAGAAAACACAAAAAAACAATGTAATGAAACACATGAAGAACACAGACGTTAGTAAATACAGCAGAATTTGTAACCAGCTGGTCATATGGTCCACTTATTGTAATTAATTTTATGCTGGATTTGCTTATGGTCATTTTTCTTTTTTTTCGTTTTTTAATGGGATGCTGTGCATGCAGAAAAGGGAAAGCCTGACATGCCTTTGTTGAGACTGTTTGTGAAATGCTATCTTTTGAGAAAACATTTAGATGGCACTCTGTCTGCCTGGTGGGAAAAGGTTTTCAACTCTTGTCTGTTGATCTTGAGGTCTTGTTGCACTAGGGAATGAAATGCTCAGTGTGTTTATATCCATGGAAGCAGAGAGTGGTTTTCTACCCCAGCCCCTTCTTCCTAAGATGTCATATCTTGAAGAAAAACAAAACTGAAAAGGAACAAATTTATTCTCAGGGAGCTTGGAGGAGCATGAATTATTTATTCTTAGAAATCCTCTACTATCTTTGCATGAAAGAGAGCCCTATTATTAAAAGTGAATGTTTCTTTCTCTGCATGTCAATAGCTGGGAGATCAGAATGGACTGGCTGTTAGATAGTGTCCCCTTTGGAGACCATGCTCCCCAAGGCAGCCTCTGCAGCAGCTCAGTTATTTTTAAGACAATAAAATCATTAGAACTGATATTATAATACTTACAATTGATGTGACAGGAGCCTACCACTGAAGCAGTCTAAGAGGAAGAAAAGGCTAATAAAACAATCCCAATTACCTTTTAATGATGAATTAACACATTTGCATACATCACAGCACAGAGAATTTCTGGGTGCATTTACATGTATGTGCTGAAATTGCCTGGGTTTATGAGGTTCCTTATTTTCTTTCAGCTAGGTTGAGTAGTAAATTCTCTACTACCTTCACCTTGAAGCACAGGAAGTCAATTCTTCTGGCCTAGGAAAAATTTAAATATTTCCTTGATGCCAATAATCTCATTTTCTTTCCAAGCAGTTGTGCCAATGAGGACAACTAGTTTGTCTTTCCAGCTCATGCTGGGCTTCTCTAGAGTCACAAAGAACATGGCTCTTCCTTGACACAATAAATTTTGGTTAGAAAGAGGAGCTGGACATTCCTACCTGGAGGGCTGGAAAATAAGAGAGAATTACAAATTGGGCTTGTCCTTCTGCTGGGAAGTAGCTTCGGGAGTCACAGCCTCTTGGGGCAGACCAAGCAACTGGTTCTCTCTGCTTTGGCAGAAGTAGCAAGCTAGAAACTTAGCATTTGATTTCCAAGATAAAACAGCCTATTTGGCATTGACTCTTGTCTGGATGGAAGGTGAAGGAGACCCCAGTATTTGAATGATTGTTATACACCTCATTTGGCCAACATATGCAACCTCAACTAGAGCACAAGCAGTGCTTGTTGATTCCTGTTTGTTAGAAAGGTAACCAAGAAAAATGTCAGGCTTGGTGGAGGGCAAAATTTGAAAGGATTGTTGATCTTTGCTGTCACAGATGTCTGCTCAGGGCAGGCATTCCCCCCCCCCCCCAAGTGCCCAAAGCCTTTGTGGTACCAACGACCCTTCCTCACCTCTGATTTCCATCTCTCTTTCTCCTGTCCATTCTTTTCTTTTTCTTCTTATTATCTAGGGGCTCAATATAGTTCTATGAAGCAAGAGATTAGGAAGAACCCAAATGCCCATCAATGGAGAGGGCTGGTTAAATAAAGTGTGGCACATCCATTTAATGAACTACAATGGAGCTGTAAGAAAGAATGGAGGAGCCTCATGTACTGATAAGAAAAGATGGCCAAGGTTTATTGTTAAGTGAAAAATAAAAGGCACAGAACAGTGTGCAATCGTATCTTTTGTGCAAAACCCTGGCAAGGAATAAGAACCCATGTCCTTATTTCTTTGTATATGCTATAAGAAAGTCTGAAATGATACATAAAAAAAAAATCCCAAAATAATAAGCTTAATAAGGATGTCTCACCCAGGGCTGTTCAAGGGGAAGTGGTTAGCTCAGGGAGCTGTTTCATTGTATTCTTTTTGGTGTTTTATTTATTTATTTAAAAAATGAGCTTTACTTGAAACAAAACACATACTCAGAAAATTGTGAAGAGTTTCAGCCTGCAGTACAGAGTGAATATCTGTAGAATGCCCATATTTGAAGAACTTTACCCCTGTTCCTCCCCAGCACTTCAGGTGTGTTGTAGTCACTGCCTGCTCCCCTGTGACAATCACAATTGCTACCTTGATGTCATCATGCCACATGCTTAGTCTGTTCACAGCTAGATGGAAGCCAATTAGTTCAAGGCAAGGCAGTGGCAGAGGAAGGGCTTTGTTGAGGTGAAGAGGCTGAAGGGAAAATGGCTTGACTCTCCCCATCCCAAATGGGCCATTTTAACAAGCGTCTCTAAACAAAGAGCTTATGTAGATAATTTGAGCAAGAGTATTTGTCACTACAGAGGGGTAGATGCCAGAGTGGACATTAATCCTTCATTAATCCTCGATAACCCTTCATCAGTCCATTTCTTTGATGCAAATTCTGATGTTATCTGGAGGTCATCCGATGTTCAGAGACCTGTAAATTTTTGGAAAGATTTCAGATTAAGAGGTTTTAGTACTGTGGATTTTCTTGTCAACCCTTTACGTGGCTTCTGTGACTTCTCCTTCTAAAATTGATCTTTAAAAAATAAAATCATAATATTCATACAAACAAAAATAATATGTGTCAAAGATTTTATTAAAATTGTTAACTAATGAGGAAATTGGAAGGATATTGTGAAGGTTAAATATTGCATCAACTTCCTTAAGTCGGGTTCAGCTTCTTTTCTGGGGTGCCTGGCAGGGCATTCCTAGCTTCTGCTGTGAGTCCACAGGCTCAGGGCAGTAGACCACTCTCTCCAGTGTGGGTGGGTATCATTTCATCTGTTGAGGCCCTATCTAGAGGAAAAAACAGAAGGAAGAGGAATTCATCCCTTATTCCTGCTTGAGCAGGTACATCTCATTTTTTCTTTTCCAACCCTCCTGTTAGGATTTGCATTTCAAGGGGCCTCTGGTTCTGAGATCTTAGGAATGGACACCAAATTATGTCATTGGCTTTCCTCAGTCTCTAGTTTGTAAACAGCAGGTTGTGGAACTTCTCACCGAAATATGTAGCTGCTATTCCAATTCTTTTAGTGAAGATTTAAACCTAACCAAACCACTGTAGTAAAACACTTCAAGGAACATCTTAAAAAATCAGACAGACAATTAGGCATGCTGAAATAAATTACCTAATAGAATTTAAAATTACCCAGCATCCACTGGGCAATGATCAATTACAATTTCAGATAACAAAATTCACTATGTAGCTGCATATGAGAATAATGCACATTATCTTCTATTGTCTAAGGTTTAGAGAGCTGTAAGGTAACATAAAGACAATGAAAATTGGGTAATCCATTGATTCAGAGCACAGAAGAGTGTATTGTGGAAGAGCAGTCATTAAGAGATGTGCTGGATGTGAGCCATGGACTGTATTTCTGACCTTTTATTTAAACTTCCACAGTTGGAAATTATTATCTATTTTAACGTGACTTTAAAATTTTAGGAAATATTTGATGAGGTAAGAATAAATGGAAGATAACTGTATTACTTAAGGCATATAAGTATAGTACCTTTCCTCCCCATCTTAAGAATCACAGCTGACACTCTTAGAACAAAAGACAAGTGCCCTAGCCATGTCCTCATGACTGGGACACCGTGTAACTTAAAGAAGGAAAGGTTTATTTTGGTTCACGGTTTCAGAGGTCTCAGTCCTCTCATCATAGGCAGGTCCAAGGCAAAAACAACACAGCAGTGGAGGCTGGTGAAGGAAAACTCTTAACGCCATGGGGACTGGGAATCCAAGAGGGGAGGGAGCTATGCCCTTCCGGGTCACACCCCCTGTGGCCTACCTCAAGGCACCTCCACCTCCTGACAGAATCCATGGATGAGTAGCACTGCTGTGATCCACTCACCTTCCAGTCCACCTTCTCTGAGTTCCTGAGAATTTTGGAGAGCATTCTTGATTTACACCATGTGTAGGTTATTTTTCTCTCATTGCTGGGACAAAATATCCAACAACCAGGATTAAGGAAGGAAAGGTTTATTTATCTCACAGCTTATAGAGTTCCAGTTCGTACTTGGCTGGCTCCAAGGCAGAGTGGCACATGGCAGAGGGCAGCAGTTCATGGCAGTGGGAAACAGCAAAACAGCAAGAGCAGAAGGGGAGGAGCAGCAGCGGAGGCAGAGAGCAAGCCTCTCTCCCTTCCTTGTATCGCATTCAGGCTGTGGCATGGATGTAGTGATTACATCCATAATTCCAGTATTGTATCATGAATCAGTAACAAACTCTAGAAGCTGCCCCAATGACCCCATGAGGATTTTGGGGAAAACTACATGCAAAGCAAAACAAACCATGACAACAATTTAATAAAAGAAAAGCAAATTGTTAAAAAATTTATTTAACCAGCATTTTACATGACATAGAGTCTTCTGAAATGAAGACTCAAAAACCCAGGGAAATATTCTACTTTTATGCTTCAATATAGCAGCCATGTAGATGTGCTATTGGATGGAAAGGTGTGCTCCAGGCGTAGCAGACTGGACAGACCCAGTACAGTCTGTATGTTCAGGGTTTTCTTGGCTTCTCTGTGTTGCATTCCTTCTGGAAATGAGTCAGGACTGCTGTGGAGCAAGGGTCTTATGGTGTGTTATTAGGCAAGACAGGTCAGAATTTCCTTGTGATCAGCAGAAAAGTGAGGGAAGGCCAGAGTAACTCTGTAGGTGTTAAGGGTGGCTTTGGGAAGGGGCATTGTTTCTTTGACATGTCTAAAGTAAAAGGAGTTCTGGTTTATATGATCTACCTTGGGGAAGAAAGAAGATGAGGAAAAATTGGTGCTGGGAGAAGGTTAGAAACTGTGATTTGAGGTGACTTCAGAGGTCTTCCAATCTCTTTCAATTCAGCGTATTCAGCATTCCAAAAATTCGTACTCTGGGGCATCACTTTCTAAACCTCAATAGAAACTTCTCCAAAATCCCATTCAAGCAAATATCAGACTCTTGAACATTTTAATAGACAATACTGAAGGGTAGTTTGTTTTCCAAGAGTCTTGGAATACTTTAATTCAAAATACTTTCCTTTGGTGTCTATTCACCCTTTGTGATATTTACCAAGTCCTAAGCAAACATCCTTCACTGAAAAGCTCAGCCTAACCCACAGCTAACACCACAGAAGTCCTCACTATACTCAGGTGCTCCTAGAAAGCCAGCAAGGCAAACTGAACTCTGTCTTAGCAACATATGATTTTCACTGTCTTCTGGAAGCCAGTATTGGATGGAGTTACTATGAGTAGTACTGTGAGAAACATCCACATACATGTCTTCTGGTGGGAAATACTTAATTCCTGTTCAATATGGCCACTGGACATGTTTAGTTTAGTAGGTGCTGGTAAACTCTCTTCCCAAACAGCTGTTTTTGGATGTTTTGAGTGCATAATTTCTTAGAAAATTAAATATTAATTAAAAAAGTGATGAAAAAGCAGAATGTAATATAGCTAAAATTTATCATTAGTAATCAATGAAGGAAAAGTAGTGTCATAGACAAAAATATTTTGTTTTTATAGTAATTATTTTATTTTGTATACTTTTTTGTGGTACAGGGTTTTGCTACACAGTTTGGATGCATAGTGCTCCTGTCTTAGCCTCCGCAGGACTGGGATTACAGGTGTGCACCACCATACCAGGTTCTAGGGCACCCAGGGTTCTGCAGCCAGCATGGCATGTGGTACTGGGGAGCGTGTGACTGCCTTGCAGGTTCTTCGACCTCTAAGCTATCTCCCCAGCCCTATTTTTTTTTTTTTTTTAGAAAGATGTATGTTATACTGAATCAAATCTAATTCTTCAAGGTTTATTGCAGGTGGTACTAGATATATCACAAGCCTAATTCTTTCTGTGCTTGCTACATCTACGTTTGCTAAGCACAGTTGTTATTATGAATTATGTTTCCTGAAATATATGTGTTTAGATAGCCTTTTTACATTGTTTCAGGTCTTCTTGGAGTCCTGATTTGAGCTGTGGCTGGAGAACTATCCAGGTCTATGCTGGCTTTGTCCCATATTGTGCTGACAAGAGCTAGTGGCTGCATACAGAAAATGAAGTAGAAGCTTCAAGGCATTGTTCACTGGTGCATGCCCCCTCTATAACCCTTGAGCAGGTCAGACTGATTGTTGGGTGTGAGGCAAGATCGAGGTGTGTTATTATGTGCAGCTTATATTAAGCCATACACTTTGTGACTTTTACTTCTGGCTGTGTCCCCAGTGACACATAAGCAGACCTGACACCAGTACTCATGACCTACAGGGCCAGAGGGCATGGGGGTGTTATATTCCCCAGGCAGTGCTCAGCCAGTGGGGAATGATGGATGAATTTTTCTTCATAGTCATGGATTTGTTCCTGAATTAATTCTTTTATTATTTGACTGTACTGCAAGTGTGATATTTGTGATCCACACCAAGCTGAACACTTTACATTTTGGAAATATGTTGTAAACACTAGGTAGCATTTGGCAACAGAAGGTTGGTCAAGTGAGGAGAGATAATAACTCTTGTCCTCTGGTTATTTCACCTGTGCATAGTAATTATGAGCCCTGACTAGAATTCTAAAGGTCTTATGGATCTCCAATCACATTACCTCTGCACACCAGCCCTTCCCAGTAGTCATGAAGAATGCACAAGCTGCTCTAACAGGAGAACTCAGTTGCTGCACTTTCTATTTCCAGGGCAACAAGACTGTCAGTTTCCTTGTACCAGTTATTCTCAAACCTTCACACAGAACAAGTCCCTCGCACCATTATGGTTTAAGCTTTCACAGCACCCCCATACTGTTAGTGAGGATTCTGTCACACTAGCTGACTTCTTTTATTCGGGGAGGATCTGATACCTGAGATATGAACAAAGACAGAGACAGCTGTAGAACCATGGCTTGGAGGTGCCCACACTTTGCAAGGAGCTGGATGGAAGATGGACTGAGCATTCCTATGCCAATCTGTCCTGTTGGAGACCAATGCCAGGTGGGTTCTATGACTCTTCTCAAGTACATCAGACCAATTATGGGAGATGTTTCTCCTCTTGCTCCCTCTTTCAGGCAGGTATTAAGCTATCTGGATCTTTCCCCACATTCAAACATCCAAACCTTTAATATGACCTGTTCAAGGGCTATGGAAGGTAAGGAATCAAGAGGTCCATGAGCCAGTAGACAATACCTTGAAGCTAATATTGCATTTCAGGTGTTCAACCACTGTGTAGAAGCTTCTTACAAGCCACATCCAAAGAATTGCATGCCTCACCATCTTGTTACAAAGTCTAGATTCTTTGTGTTGCAGTTCTTTGCATCTTCTCTTCGTAGTTTTGTACGTTTTACTTTATCTTTATCTCTTTTTCCATTTGTTCCTGTTATCTTTTTCTCCCTTGCTTGGCAGTTTCTAGTTGAATCTTCACATTAAGTAGATTTCTACATTCCAAATGCCTAATTTAAATAAAAGGGGGGCAGATCTGATGGCATTATATGATCTACTTCTACTGTAAGCAAGGGTTTGCTACTGCTTTTGCATCTCTGTGACCTGAGGTAAAGCTATTTTTGTTCTGGATCTTGGAGCAATCTCACCCAGTAGTAGTCAGGTAGTCAGCAGCTGATCCCAACCTGAGAAATCAAGTTTGTTAAGGGTGCTTTTCTTTAGGGACTGTTGGGAACTCTTCTATTACAATAGGGTTGTGTCAGTCGGGGACCAGCAGCACAGACATGGCATACTTGAGACAGGTAGACCGACGGGATTCTTTCTTTTTTTAAAATTTTTTTAAAATTTTTGTTTTATTGAAGTACAAATATCAATGAGACAGTTTTAAGATACCTTGACAAGATGGATTTGATAAATTAATACATTGCAAACTGTTTTCATAATGTTTTGATATCATAGAAGGTGCATACATGATATTATACTTACAGACATTATTATACCCTATGTCTCTTATCAGTAAATAGAGTGTGGCTGTTTGCATATCTTATTTTTTAATACCTGAATTACATCAAAGATTCAATAATTAATACTTTCTATCTTGTTATTTTCCTAGTG
>PVKA01016546.1:0-47737 GCA_004027165.1 Ctenomys sociabilis
AAAAAAAAAAAAAAAAAAAAAAAAAAAAAAAAAAAAAAAAAAAAAAAAAAAAAAAAAAAAAAAAAAAAAAAAAAAAAAAAAAAAAAAAAAAAAAAAAAAAAAAAAAAAAAAAAAAAAAAAAAAAAAAAAAAAAAAAAAAAAAAAAAAAAAAAAAAAAAAAAAAAAAAAAAGACAAAATGAAATATACTTTACCACAAAATGCAATTATAAATACAACTGCAGTTAATAAAATATATTGGTGTGGCCAGAGAAAGGATTAACAGAGAAGTCCTAAAATAAAACCCAGTACACACTGAAGTTCAGCACATAAAATCAAGGCAGACAAGCTAAAAAAGTTAGTGATTAAATAAATAGTAGGTGGATATGTAATTATTTGACTATTTGGAAAAAATGAAGTTAATGATTCACACTAAACAAATTACAGATAAAGTAGTTAAGGGCAGGAAGAGGAAAAAAAACAATAAGGAACTATAATAAAACTGCAATACAATGTTTAGCAATGTGACATTGGTATAGAAACAAATGTTTAAAACAAGAGAATATAGCAAAATAGTGAAAGAGCCTAAATATAAAGTAAAAATTCTTGCTAGGCAGGAGGATTGTTGTGAGTTTGAGACCAGCCTGAGCTACAAAGTGAGCTTAAGGCCAGCCTGAACTGTATAGTGAGACCCTGTCTCAAAAAGACAAAAAAAAAAAAAAAAAAAAAAAAATCATAAAAAAAAAAAAAAAAAAAAAAAAAAAAAAAATTCTTTCAAAAAGAAAGAAAAAAAAAAAAATCAATATGCTAACCACTCGAACCTGGAATGGACCCTAAAACAGATAACTCAGAATCTCCAAAACTCAGACATAAGTAGAAAAACTGGTCAAGTCAGAATAAAATCTAGGGCAGGGAGACAGCTCAGTAGAATAAGCGCTTCCCTGGCAAGCGCATGGGCCTGAGTTCAATCCCCAGTTCCATAAAACAAATAAACAAACAAACAAACAACCTGACATTAGTGTCATGCACTCATGATAATGTCTTAATTTGACAAATGTATATGGCCTGGTCAGATGTTAGTATTACAGGAAAGGACACAGAAGTCTTCATATTTGTACACCTCTGAAAATTTAAAGTTAGTTCAAAGTACTGTTTACTATGATTTAAAAACACCAAGAAAATTCAGAGAAGTGTAAAAATGGGAAAAAATATCTATAGTTATAACAAAAAGTTATAGCTTTGATATATACAGGAACGTATCAAATACATAAGAGAAATACAAAACCATTAAGAAGGGCAAAAAAGGAATAATTTATGTAAAAATCTTTCTGGAAAGCAATGGTGACTCAGATAGCGAACATTAAAAAATATTTATATCCTTTGTTCCAGTAATTCCACTTTTAGTAATTCACCTACAGCAAAAGATGTCATGCTCTATACATAGTGATATTAACTGATGACCTATTATTAAAAAAAATTGAGAAAAGTCATGTATATGAATGATAAAATATTAGTCACATAAAAGTTATGTTTCAAAGATTTTATCATGCTTTAATCTAACTAATTATTTAAAAGCAGCTCCAAAACGGAATATTCATTATTTTTGTAGATAGAAGAAGAATGCTATAAGTGATGTTATTTCTAGAGACTGTAATTATGGTTTATTAGTTTCTGAAAACTCATTTTTTGCTATAGTAAATCTAGATTACATGCATTAGAAACAAGACTCTAAAAAGCAGAAATATCCTCCAATGCTCTCAGCTTAGTAGTCCTTAGTTGTACCCAGGAGGCTGTTCCAACATAATGACAGGTATGCAGTAGATGAGCTGGACTCAAGTCACAAGTCCAGGGGACACTCCCCAGACATATAGGGCTGGCCTAGAGGGTGCTCGCAATATTATTCCTGAGGATCTGGATCAAGAAACTCAAGGTTTGCTGATTAAATCTGCAGTTGATACTTGGGTAGAGTACTAATTTAAAACTGCCTTCCTCCCCCAGGAGAAATACCCTGTGCACCGTGGTGAGCGGGGCTGAGGTCCATCTCCAAGTGACAGTTCTGTGCACAGAGACCACAGTGTGCACGTGGCTAGAGGGGCCTATTTGAGAGATGATATAGAAAAAGATAACAATTATCAGGGGGAAAATGTACTTAAAAACTTTGGGCAGAAGGCAATAAAATACTGGAATATGTTATGGCAGGATAACATGAAGATTTCTTTTTTATTAAACAAGAAACCTGAATGTTATATTTACTTGGCTCCCACACAACTACAAGGGATGAAACACACTGGGCATTGTGTATATAGCCTTTTTTGGAAGGGGCAGAGGAGCTAGAGATTCAAATGTGCATTTAAATCATCTTTAAAAACAATGACTGCTTTTTTAATTTTAAAGAGAAAAAATAAAAAAAAATTTCAGGACTGGAGAGATAGCTTAGTAGAATAAGCACTTGCTTAGCAAGCACAGGGTCCTGAGTTCAATCCCCGGTACAGAAAAAAAAAAAAAAAAAAAAAAAAAAAAAAAAAAAAAAAGAAAAAGAAAAATCAAAAGATAACAGGAGAATAACAATGGTTAATACATTGCATATTGTTACCTTTAATTTTTCATAGTTCAGATATAGGCATTTAATTGTCCAAACAATATTAGCACAAATCTTTCCTTTCTTTCAATGCTCTTGATTCATTTGGAATCAATGCTTGATTCCAAATGAATCAAGAGAAACTATTTTAACTACATTGTGTGTGTGTGTGTGTGCGTATATGTATTTTCCTTTTCTCCTTTCCCCATCCCAGTTTCTTTCCTTTTGAACAGTTGCATCCCACATTACAATACCTATTGTATTTTTCAATGACTTAATGTTCATAATTTGTTCTCCATAATAATCTATTTTAAAATTCCTGTAATAAAACATAATTTTTCCAAATGTATCACTGAAGTAAAAAAATTTTCATGTATTTTAGCCAACATGGGCTTGAGCTTCAAGGTTTTTAACTTTTAGAATGGACTGTCACTTTTTGTAGCAGGTAGAAAATGATACTTCTGCTACTAATTGTAATAGTACAGGCCAAGTTAAGTCCTTTTGCATCTTGCCCTCGTTGGTAATTATAAATCCAAACTCTAGCAATATAACAGACTTGATTCTCAGTAATACGCTCTTTTCATTATAGATACACATACTGGTTAATACACTGTGTCAACTTGAGATATTTAGAAGTTTAGGTGGCAGAGAGCCAGGATTCTCAGTTTGTAAGCACCCTCAACCTGTGCAAGAGGAGGACACGGACACTGTGTGAGTTCCACACCCCCTGCCCAGGGGAGCTTGTTTATAATACAAGCGGGGCAGAGGCTGGCTAGAAGCCGCAGCTGCTGCCCTTCCCTTTGCTCTTCACTGTTTTCTGCTGCCACGAACTGCTGCCCTTTGCCATGTGCCACTCTGCCTCGGAGCCAGCTGATTATTCACTGAAACCTCTACAAACTATAAGCTAAAAAAACCTTTCCTTCCTTAATTTTGGGTGTCGGGTATTTTGTCCTAGCAATGTGTGAAAAGTAACTGAGACAATGCATAAATATAAATGAGTGTCTCCAGGTAATATAAGAAAAAAACAGGACTATTTCATTCTTCCTGCTTGAGTGTACCGAATTATATTCAACTCATAGAGAAGAACACTGACATACCATTCAGCAAAAATCTGAGAGAACTCCAGGGAACTGTTAGCCACCGGGGAGATGAAGTAGAAGGGGACGCTAGAGAGGCCAGCTGAGTCGATGTACTGGTACAGGCACTCCAGGAGGTCATAGATCACGCCAGATGGGTAGCAGGGGACCAGCACGTTGCCTCCATTCCGGACAGTCAGAGCTAGAGACATGAAGCCAGAGGGGAGACATAGTATCTAAGGACAGTACTGCATAGGAGGCTCCTTTACAACTAACATTTGTACTTTTTTCTTTTCTCACTTATGTTCTCATAGGTCATATATACAGTAAACTGCTTCCTTTGAGGAACTGCAGCTAAATGAGGTATCTAGAGGCTGAGCCCTGGGAAGAGAATGTCAGCAAGAGCATGGGCTTTAAAGGCTCCAATGGCAAGTGAGTGTCAGGGAAGAACCTACACTCTTTTTAGACCACATTAAAAAATGTGCTGGATTTGTGATGACCAAATAAATAAGGATAGCCCAAGTTTTCTGTTTGATTGTTACATGCATTTTCTCTTAATGTTTATTAAAAAAAAAAAACTCTCATATTTTGCAAATGTGGTGTGTATGTTTTGTGGTACCGTGAATCAAACTTGGGACCTTGCATTTGCCAGGAACATACTTATGCCATTGAGCTATCTCCCTGGCCTTTCTTTTTTTTTGTATTTTAGGACAGGGTCTACAGGGTCTCACTACACAGACTGGACTCATAGTGATCCTCCAGTTTTCAGCCTCTCAAGCACTGGGATTACAGATGTGCACCACCACACCCATTCCTTTCTGTGTATGTGTGTATTAATGGGGATCAAAACCAGGACTTTTTCATGGAGCTATATCTCAAGACTTTTGTTTTATTTTTTAAATTTATTTTTATTTTAGGGAAGGGTCTACAGTTTGTTCAGGGTTTTACTACTAGATTAGATTCTTAGTGATCTGCCTGTTTATAGCTCCCCAAGAGCTGAGATTACAGGTGTGCGCCACCACGCCCAGTCTCAATCACCCATGCCCATCTCATTGTGCCTCAGGGGCAGTGCTGCCATGGCAGGCCTAGGGATGGAATCCCTGGACCCTGTGCCTGTTTGCAGGTGCTTTAATCCGCTGAGCTATTTGGCTGGCCCTTGTTTGTTTTATTTTGAGATAGGGTGCCTACAAATTTGAGGCTGGGCTCAAATTTGTGATCCTCCTGTCTCAGTCTCATAGAATGCTGGGGTTACAGGCACACATCACTATACCTGGCTCAATCTGTCACACTTAAATTATTAAATAAAAAATTGCAACTTATGGGTCATAATATTACAAGTATGACTGGCTGAAACAAGGTGCACACTCAAGTTTGTTTATTTATTCAATATTCTAAAACAAGTGGCTTTTGAGTGTAGAACCTGAGCTCTCGAAGCCTTAATTCTCCACTCCTACTCTGATATGCAGTTCACTGATGCTGTCATGTGAGAACTTGTGACTCCTACACTATAGCATGGTAAATATCAGTGGTCTTGGCTCAAGGGGATCTCCAATTTGGCTTGTGCCCAAGCTCTGGGACCACAAGGAAGCAACCACAACCTTGCTGGGCCAATTTCCTCATGAGTTGATCTATAAAAAGAATGAACAAGATCAGTGATTTTTAAGCTTTAGCTTGTGCAAAAAGTACTCAGGGCATATTGGGGTCCTCCCCACCCCAGATGTTCTACTTTAGTCTGTGGGGGGCCCCAAGCCTGTATTTTGGTTAAGCAGACTCCCTGTGATTTTGAGGGGGTGGGCAGATGGCTCTACTATGAGAAGCAATGGATTAGATGTAGGGTTTGTCAAATCATTGAGTCTATGATATAGATCATACACCAACACACAAACCCAAGACTACTGCAGACTGGCTTCAACATTTTTCACAGAATAAATTACAATTGGCTTAATTTCAGCAAAGAACAAAAGCACATTATGATTATTTGTATGAATAAGTGAAATTTCAAAGGACATTGCCTTTTGTATCTTTTTTTTTTGGATTGTTACTGGGAATTGAACACAGGACGCTGTGCTTTCCAGGCAGGTGCTTGTGTGGTTGAACTATATCCCCTGCCACTCCTACCATGTCAGCAGAAGATGACTACTTATTTTTTCCTAGAGAAGAAGGGTCAGAGCTCATCACCTTCTCTTGGATAACTGTTATGAACTGACTGCTTATGTCCTCCTCTCCAAAAGTATATAGTACCTTTAGCCCCAGTATGATGGTATTAGGAATTAGGGCCTTTGGGGTAATTAGGTTTAGCTCATGAGGGTGGGGGCCCAAGATGGGATGAGTGCCCTTGTAAAGAGAAGGAAGAGACCACAGCTCCTCCCTTCTCCATGCAAGAACACAGCAGGAAGGCCTTGGTTACCTGCAAGTCAAAAGAGGCCTTCACCGGGAACAGCAAGTGGGACTAGGAACTCAGACTCTTCAGTCTCCAGAACTGAGACAGAAATGTCTACAGCTGAGCCACAGGTCTATGATACTTTATTATAGCAGCCTGAATTGATAAGATGGTAACTTTTTCTATGACAAAGGCAGATTATCTAGAGTTTATGGATAATTATATCCAAAAGAAAATAAATTTCTTCCAAGTAAGACACCCTACAGGTTTCTCAATTTAATAGTTTTCTGTGCTATTATTTGTAAAGCAAAATGTATCTCAGTGTAAATGCCCTGAAGTCAGTCCCCAGTACCACAAAGAGGGAGGAAAGAAGGGAGCCGGGGAGAAAGGGGGAGGAAGAAGTAAGAGAGGGGGAGAAAGGGAGGGCGAGAGACAGGCAGGCAGATAGACAGATGGACAGAAAGACAAGACAGAACACCAGAGGGTGTGACTGTGAAGGGGAAGGGACAAAGAATACTAGAGAAGCAAAGAGGTGAAAAATAAATCCAAGCTGTATCACCAATTCTGAACACAAGAGAGCTCCATACCCAGGTTGCTGCAGAACTCCCCCACCATGCCATCAGGATTCGCGGTGGGGATCTGGGTGAGCCCTGTCAGAACGAGAACATCGCTGTTTTTGAGAGAAGCTTGGTCCATGGGCTGAAAAACAAGCAAAGTTCATTTAGTAATCTAAAAAGGAACGCAATTTACCAAGAGGGAAGGAACCAGCGCAAACAGATGCTGCTCTTTTATGTCTAACCCATGTTCTGATCTTCTACTTACAGAAGTCTCAAATCTCACTGTGCAGCAGGGGAGTGGTGGGAGACGGAGCAGAGCTTCCTTGGGTTTATGGCTGCTTCCATCACAGGCACTACCACCTGAACTGTGCCTCTGGTCAGACGGGGATGAGGCTATGCTACAGATTCTGTGGCCAACCAACGCAGGACTGCAAAGACCAGATAGCCAAGTCTTTGAATGATAACTGAACTGGTCATTTGGTGTGGCGGGCTGAGTACCTGCCATAACTAGACAGCCTTCTCATTTTACTACTTGGGACAAAGAAGTCACTTCTGAAAATGAATCTACACCCTATTTCACCTACAGGGAAGCTCTTTTGGCAGGGGAAACATATCACCTGCACTAAAACTTTTCAGGATATGAATAAACTTATCAGCCACATGAATGTACACATCTTTAACACATCTGTTCATGCCCCCCTGTGAGGAGATGGTGGCAAAGCATTCATATAGTCCATTATACAAAGAAGTCAGGGGGCCTTCTAAAGGTAGAACACTGGCCAGAGTTTAAGAATTGTAAGCACTGCTTCAGAGATTTTTTTTAGACAAAGTCACCCTTGGCAACACATTTCAGTGACAAAGAATGGGATGCAAAACTTGCTTACTTGTGTGTCATATTCAACCTGTTCAAAGAAGCCAATCTTGCACTTCAGGGGAAGAACAACTGTGCTCAGTTTAGTAGAGAAAGTGGGAGTAATAAGAAAATACCAGGGCTTCTGACAGGTTTCAAACGTTAGCAGACATTTTGAGAATGAGGGCACAGTCCCCTATTTCTGTTTGAAAGAGAACCTGAGCATTACATCCCAACCACATAGAGCCCTGCTCTGGGAAGGAATGCCTCGGGAATCCATGTAGGATAAGGCAGGTGGCAACTCTGTCTATGTTAGCAGAGGATCAACTGTTCAAGACTGCAAATGAAAGTGGTCTTTAAAGTATGTCTAAGGTGACATCAAATTTCCATAGAGTCAGGTCTGAGAAAAAGAAGGCCCAGTCTGAACACATCATGTGCTCACAGGTAGGGCTTTGAGGAGCTGATTAGGCACGGGGGTGTGATACTCATCTGAATTAATCCACTAGTAAGTCTATAGCTAAATGTGTTGCTAGGATGTGAAGCCTGATCAGAGGAGGTAGGTCACTTGGATGTGGCCTGGAAGGGCCACCCTTTTCCTCCTCCCCTAATTTCTCTCTGCTTCCTGCTACCCTGCTACGAGCTGTTTCTCCTGAGATGCCCTTTTACCAAGCCATCTCATTTTGGAGCTACCGACTATGGACTGAAACTCGACAAACTGAGTTAAAATAAATCTTTCCTCCTTTAACTTTAGGTGTCAGGTATTGGGTCCCAGTGTTGAAAAGGTAGCTAAAACATAGATTATGATCTAGTTGAACAGATGATATATAAAAAAAAGGAATTTTCAAAAATCCACAGAAGGGCCAGAGAGATGACTCAGTGGAATAAGCGCTTCCCTGGCAAGCACAAGGGCCTGAGTTCAATACCCGGTTCCGGAAAAAAAAAAAAAAAATCCATAGAAAATATAAAGTAGGCCTGACAAGACAGCTCAGCAGATTAAGTACCTACTTACACAAGCAGAGGGACTGGAGTTCAATCCCTGGCACCACATGCTGCACTGACCCCACCCCACATGTGCTGAGCCAGCCACTGAGACTGAGTGTGGTGGCACATACCTATAACTTCAGCGCTGGGGATGCTGAAAATAGGAGGATCACTATGAGTCTAGGCTGCCTAAGTAGAAACTATATCAAATACATTAATAATAAATAAAGTAAACATTAAAAAAAAGCAAATATAAAGCAAATGTTAAGAGTCTGTGCTGAGCAGACAGATGTTCCAGGTGGGAGCCAAGCACTTGAGGAAATTTAAGAAGATTCTGTGAAATATGGAACAAGGCCAACCTATCTGAAGACCATCTTATTCTAAAAGCCCAATTCAAAGAATCCAAATTGAAGATACTTTCTTTAGATTTAAGGGAAGAATCCACATTTATTACTACCATGGTCTTGAAGACCTCAGGAAACAAACCACTAGGAACATTCCCTGAATTCTGTTATCCAAAAGGTATGAAGTCAGCATACAAAAGAGATACCTGCATGCCCACATTCCTGTGGTTCCATTCATAACAGACAGATGTGGAATCAACCTAGTGCCCACTGATGAATGGATGGAGAGAGAAAATGTGGAGTATGTATACACAGTGGAATGTTTTCCAGCTCTAGAGGAAATGGTATCTAGTTGTTTGTAGCAAATTATATAGAACTAGAAGACATCACGGCAAATGAAGTAAGCCATAAAATAGACAAATATCACACATTCTCCCTTACATGGAACCTAAAAATTAACAAGTTCACCTGCAAGTAGAACAGGGCCTGGAAAGAGTAACTGCACATGATCAATGCACTTGGTATGGTTATGTACAGATATCACACTGAATTTCATTATTATGTGTTATGTGTAAATAAATAAAATGAAAAAATTCTACCTAATCCTAAGTCTAACTAAATTGGATGACTGGATGGACTAGAAATGAAATGACAGAAAAAAATCCAGGTGTAGTCAAAGATTACAACAAAAGATCATGCTATTCCTTGCTACTAAGGGTTCTAGGAGTTGGCAACTTTACTGCAAAGTATAACTTTAAAGTAGAGCTCTGCCATTAAAATAGGTATGGAACCATCAATGATACATAACAAATGCGTGTGGCTGTAGTTCAATGAAAGATTATAAGAATAGGAGGAGGGCTAAGTAGAGCTCCAGGCCACAGTTCATTGTCCTCTATAGCAGACAATCAACTTTTCCAAGCTGAAACTTTTCTTACTTCTGCTAATTGCATATAGAATCCAATAAGATGTGTAAGGAAAAATCTGGTTTTCTCTTTTTTACAAATTACACAGGTTGCCAGCTAGAAATTAAAATTAATTATGTAGGTATGTTGTGCATTAGTTTCAGGACCTTATTTTCCCTTTGAATTTATGGACCTTGTAAGACTAATTTACTGGAAATTACATCAATAGTCCTGTAAAGGCTTTGATATAAGCAGGACAAATTGGAAGAGCTGGCAGCCAAGTCATCTTTCTGTCTTTTATGGAGAATATATTGAGGATGAGAGAAGCTGCCAATAAAAAATTCTGATTCAGTGAGACAGATTATAATGACATTGATGGGCTTTTGATTTCAATAAGCAAAAAGGTTCAGGATTTTGCTAGCTACAAGAAAAAACAGGAGTGTCTCCCCTGCAGACCTTGAGGTAAAACTTGGTTATAAAATAAAGAACATTAAAAAAAAATACAGAACAGCACCTGAGAGGCAGTCTGTTGTCCCACACCAGAACACACCATGTGTGGGATGTGTTAATTAGCTTGATTTACCCTTATGCAGTATATATCTGCACCAAAAATTATGTTGTATATCATAAATACATATCCTTTTTGTCAGTTAATGTTTTCTTTTTCTGAACCAAGGACACTGCCTCAAATACTGACTATTTCTAAAACTTCCAAGAGGTTATGATATGGGCTTTCTCTAAGAGGTGTGGCAGCACCAACCTATAAAATAATACAGTAAGTCCAGGGATAAGGATTTTTTCTGTGTGCCCAAGGAAAGCAGATCTGTCACAAGGAGGATGGCTGCCTAGACAGACCAAGTCTCTTTACTAGAGAAAGGATGAAACTGCACAGAAGATGGTGTTGAGGCTCAGAGGGTTGTGTGCCCAGCAGCAGGTGTAAGAGAACACCAGATGAGAGGGGCAAGTGTCTGAAACTAGGAGACGAGTCAAGAAGGGCCATGGGATCCAGTTCTAAGCTTCACCTTCTGCTTTACTATGAAGACAATAAAATCTTGAGGTTATGTTCACAAATTAACATGTTTTACAAATGAAATATATGTGAGCTTCCATAAGGTATCTATATATCTGTATCTATCTACCGTTCCATTAGATATCTAAACTCCCCTACTGCCTTACAAACACGAAAAGAATGAGGATTTATTAAATAAATAAATCCCAGTATTTTTACAAATACTCAAAAGGATGAAATACTATATTCACAATAACACTTATGCACTTAGCTTCTTGCCAACTATGGCTCTGAGCAACAACCACTGCTGGTTTCCTTCCAGATACTAACCACAGCCTGCATCCCTCCTCGAAGCCCAGAGTCCCACCTGACCTGGCCTACACTGCCCTTCCAGGCCCCTCATCACCATCTGCATGCAGCATGCTGTGAGCTCGTATGGCTCTGGGGCTATCACAGCCATCTCTGCTAGGGCTGTGCCCCGTGGCCTCGTGGCTCACTCCTCTGGGTTTCGCTGAGAGATGTTCCAGCTGCTTCCCTGACCACGCACTGCCAACTAGTCTCCGGCACTTTAGAAATGCCCCTGCTCTATTGTTTTCAGTGCCACCTATGCCACCATCTGAAATGATCCTGCTCTTTATTTACTCATTTATGTCCTGCTCATCACTCTCTCCCCATATATCACCTGAACAAAGGATTCACAAGCAGACTTTGTCTGGTCCCTGGTCCCACTGAGTCCCTCATTTAGATAAAACCCTTGTCCCTTGGTAAGATTTCAGTGGTTAATGTGTGCTGACTAAAGGAACAACCTTCTGTGTCCCACAGTAGGGTATGGTCTTTAGTGGGATTGGAGGAACTGGGAAGCTTGGCAGTGACCCCAAAGGTTGCAGAATTCATTCAGAGGAGAATGTAATCCTGGGACTTGAACAGTTTAACTTTCCCACAGTGAAGAAATTGAAATTAGGAAGATTTAAACAGGCCAATAGCACACTGCATGCATTCTAACTGGATTAAATAACCATAAAGCAGAGTTGTTAAAGAAGAAATTATCATTACCTGAGGATGTGTGGTAAGCAAGGAAGATCCAGAAACGTAAGAAACTTTTTCATAATGGGACTGGATAATCCAGTTGGAGCTTCCAAGGGCATAGCCAGAGCTGAGAGGAGTTACCTGGACTGCACCAAAAAGCTCCTAAAAAGAACCGAAGAACACAGCTTTCACAATACATTCAGAGGAGGGAAGTCTGTAGGAAAAGTAATAGCAATATCTTCGTTAATTCAGAAACAATTACTTTAAAGCAAACCAAAAAGTCTAGAATGAAATAATATAAACTATGGAAACTATGTGAAGAATACAGAACACAATCCTGTGATCTTTACTTGTCACCTGAAAGGCTTAGCCCATCTGCAGTCACCACACATTTAATATGCACTCACTAAAAGGCAGAGGTGACAAGGCCAGACAGAACAAGGGCTCAAATACTTGGCTTTTCCTTTTCTATTTTAGGCTAGATATTCTATACTGAATGGCTCCTGGCATTAAGAGAAGATTCAGGAACTCTGATCTTTTAAGTCAGAGCTCACAAGCCATTCTTGCCAAATGCTTCTTGGTTTCCTATTTCTCTTATCCTGCACTGGACAGTATTGCCTGCTATGCCCCCACAGTAGGATGAGATAGGAGCCCTCCGGTAGGATGAGATAGGCGCCTTTCTCCTGACTGCTTACCCGCTGGCCCATCAAACACCTGCTGATGGCAGGGACACTGAGGGTTAGGATTGGGCACCAACAGAAGCCTGGGAGGGTTGGAGGAAAAGGACATGGTTTTTCCCTTGCACAAGATTCTCAGAGACAGAATGTCTTACAGAAGAGAACTACAGTATTCTCCAAAGTACAGCTGAAAGCATTCATGAATCATGTACAAAGATACATTAGTACTCACAATCTTCTGAGAATATCCCACCAGTTGGATTTTACTAAGGGCAGAGTTCACCTCCTGCATGGTATAGCATCTTCTCCAGGTTGATACTTCCACTGCATCCTTGAGAGGAGAAGGCAGCAGCCTATAAACACACCACAGTGTCAATGCCTAGGTGAACATTTGTGCATAGAACAGAGCTCTCCTTTCTCGTAAAATGTCCACTTTAAAATGTTCACGTTTGATGGCGAGTGATGTTTACATTATTTTACATAATTATTTTTATTTCTATAAGGCTACTACTCTCATTTCACTTTAGTTATTTGAGGCTTTTTTTCTTGGTTGATCTCATTAAAGGTTTGTTGATTTTGTTCATTTATTAGGCTACTTTTGATTTCATTGATTTTTCTACTGCATTTTTATTCACCTTATTTATTCAGAATATAGCTAGAATGCTTTGTTTTAAAATCCAGTCTGATAATCACTACCCTCTGACTGGACTACTTAATCTATTCACATTTAATTGTGTTACTGATAGTTGGATCATACCTGTTGAGTTAAAAGTTTTGTTCTCTGTATGTCTCATGTCTTTTTGTTCCTCTATTCTTCCTTTACCACTTGCTTTTGTAGAGTACTTCGTGATAGAGCATTTTCATTGTTCAATGATTTTTCATAATGATCTGAGCTAGTTCCTTAACAGTTATGCCACAGCAATTCTATTTGCACTTTTTATGTGTGCTAGGGATCAAGGCAAGGGTCCCATGCATGCAAGACAAATGCTTTATTCCTGAGCTCCACCTCAGCTAGAGCATTTTTATTTAACACTTTATATTCTCTTCTCTGTTAACAAAAAATAAATGAAATAAACTTTACTAATGGGCTGGAGAAAACGTCTGGGTTTAACACAGATACCATAAGAAAATAAGGCATGATTTGTGACCTTTTAGAGAGTACCAGAAATTTCCCTTAGAAAAACAAAAGTCACTTGAAAAAAATTTTACCATTTGCTCTAAAAGTATGGAGAATAACGTGGAAATAGGATCTCCCTGAGATTCCCTGTATAGTAGAAGTCCAAGTACTTCTGGTGAACTGGCTGTGTACATTAGCCTCTTCTCTCTTCTGAAATATACTCAGAACAGTAGCACAGGGCTGACTCTCCCCCATCTTCCACACTATAATGGCTTACCACTATACTCAGGATGACATCTGAGGTTCTTCGTGTAACTTTACTATGAGGTCCTTCTTACCTCCTGAGGAAGCAGGACCAGATAGCATGCAAACCTTACACCTTGCTGCATTGAGAAAGGAGGTTTTTCTCAGAGGCACTGGGATATGATGGAGACACAGGATTTATAGTCACACAAGCCTCCTTAGCTGTGAGCCTTAATTTTCTCCTTTATAAAAGGGAAAATGTTACTTTCCTTTTATGAGTTTTTCCACAGAGATAAACATAAAGTACATGAGAATAGACACTGAATAAAGGTTTGCCACCTACCCTGTTCCAACTCTTGCAGACATTCAGTCCTAGGGACTCATGTACTGTCCAGCAACACTGCGGGAGACTTCCACTGACAGCAATCACCTTGATCACTTTGCAGTAATCAAGCTTGGGTGCCTGTGCACTGCTCTAGCAGGTCTCAAGAAGGAATCCAAGTGAACCTTGCTTTACTTCTTCCCTCATTTCTCAGGATCAGGACAATGGGGCCTGGTTTCTTCAGGCTAACCCCTATGGAAAATAAAGACTTCATGCTTTGGGTTGGGCAGAAGTAGGGTTTTTTGACCTTACACCAAAGCTGGAAGCCTATTGTTGGGGTGACTGGAGAGCAGCAATGATCGTGAGGAACACTTGCCACTGCCCAAAGAAGGGTGAAGCTTTGCTTTCTGCTGGCTCTTCTCTTGGTGGCCCTTGCCACCTTACTGTCCCCTCTATCTGCTCAGTTATGACAACATCCTACGAAAATCAGACAGATTAAAATCTGCAACAGTCTTTTGCAACAGAAGGACTTAGTTATTTAAATATTCCTATTCTTGCTAGAAATTAAGCAATTTTATATCCAGCTTACAGAGTAAGCATGCGATGTTCCAGGCTTCAAGGAAATCAGCAAGCACAAGCAAGGGAAGTATCTACCATTTCTGTCAATAGTTCAGAATCTACTTCCAGAGAAATACTAGACTGTTTTGGGCTGGGGAATAATTTACTCAAGCAAAGTAAAAACCTGGAGAAAAATTCAGCTATCATTTGGTTGGCTTTCTTCCCATCTTTCATTTCAGGGTAAATGGCCTAGAAATATAAACTTAGATTCTCGAGAAATTGGAGAAAGGTTTTGGTACACAGAAACATCCACAGGAGATGGTTTTTGACACCAGTTGAGCAGAGCACTGTTGGGAGAACGTTCTTGTAAAAGATGCTTTGTTTCTTACTTTGCTAATGATCACTGCAACAGCCACACATATCTTTTGATTTGATTCTGTTGGCTTACAGAGTAATTCCTGCACTGAGCACAGTACCCTACATATGCCACACTCAGCTAGCCCAGGAAAGAACTAGCAAGCCCAGTAAATGAATGACTACCACCTGAACTGAACTTGCAAGTCTGGGGAGAGGGTAGCTCTAGCACTGAAAGGTGATGAAAAATCATGAAGCAGCCTAACAGAGAGCAGAAAAGGAAAGCCAAGGGGCCCCTTCTTAGTGTTGGGTTTTATGGCAGGTCATGTGGACACAGTGCCCAGTGATCCACCTCCAGTGTTCAGCCTCCTGTGTGGGGCCCTCCTTGGTTCTAATGAGGAGAACATAACAAACAGGATGTGCTGACTTCAGTGATTAGGTGATGAGATGCATTTCTGCTACATTACGAAATACTCTATGCACACACCCATGCACCGAACAACCAGGCTACGAAGCCCAGAAGACCTCCTTCCCAGCTAAGCCTGGGAGAGAAGGGTGGTCAGGCCAGGCTTGAGTTAATTACAATGCTTGTGTTCCTGAGCACAGGAAGTGATTTAATATTTCAAGTCTGTGCTTTTCTGTTACTCTTGAGGATAGTTTACAAACTCTAATTGTACAGAACAGTTAGGAAATAGCTGTTTTTTTAATATGCAATTTAATGTTGACTTCTGATTTTACTTGTAAAATTGAGTACTTCATGTAAACTTTTTTCCTTCTGTATTTTTATACTGAGGGTAATACACCTACCTCAAACACTATACAAGATGAATAACACACATAAGTACATAAGTTTATTAAGAAATACAGTCACTTTGCAGTATCTATGGGCTATTTGGTTTTTTTTTTTTCATTTATTTTTATTTTATTAAAATACAAATGTCAATCAGACAGTTTCAAAACACCTTAACCATACAGAGTCGATGAATTAATACATAGCAAACTGTTTTCATAACGTTTTGGTATTGCACAAGGTGCATAGATGATATTATATTTACAGGTTTTTTTTATAGCTGAAATTATATCAAAAATTCATCTATGGGCTATTTGTTCTAGGAATCCTCTGTGGATGCCAAAGCGAAGTCCCTTACATAAAATGGTGCAATATTTGTATAGACAGTGGATCTGCAAGTTATGGCTGACCTGGCATATGAAAAACTTGGGTTATGACTGGAATTTTAGTTTTGACTGATGAGTAAGTCTTGAGTTACACCCCAAATGCCTGCCACTTGTGCTTCCAAATGGTCTCAGACACATATTCAACCTTTTAAACAGTTTTGGAAGGAATACTACAATATCCTTTCCTGTGCCAATGTCTAAGAACTGAGATCTGCCTATACACAGGAGAGATACTTGGAAAGCTTTGTAGAGGAGCCCAAACCTTCAACTGACGACCTGAGTTACAACTAGCCTTCAGGAACAGATTGAGTTCATAAGTCAAGGGTCCACTGTAACCTACCCTGTCAGTGTTGTGCTTTATTATTCTTTATATTTTTATAAGAAAGGGTCTTACTATATAACGTAGGCTAGCCTCAAATTCCCAGACTCCAGCAATTCTGCTTAAACCTCATGAGTATCTGGGATTATAATCTTCAGCCATGTACCTCACGTCCCTCATACACTCTAAATCATCTCTAAATTACTCCTAATACCTAACGTAAGGGAAGCGTTAGGTAAATAATTATACCATGCTGTATGAAGACTGCTGCCCCAAAAGAGTCTGTCCACATTCAGTACAGAACAATTTTTCTCCAAATATTTTTCACCAACAGTTGGTTGAATCCAGAGCTGGATTCAGATACATAGGCCAGCTGAATATAAATGTCTGAAGTATATATATATGTATCACGTATGTACACAAACATGTACTCTCTGAGTATTAATCCCCTTTCAACACTTGTGCCTACTTTTTTGGGGGATCTTACTATTCTGACATTTTATATGTCTAAAGGCAATTCTTTGTCATTTCCCTGTTTGGAAATAATACTGGTTCCCTTTTAAAAAAGTTTGAGGCCTATATTTCACAAATTATTCAGGTTTTTTTTTTTTTTTTTTTTTTGTTAGCTAGACAACACTTACATGAGGGACAGTAAAACACATTACTGGCTTTTTCAAAAGAACAAAATTGTTTTTCTTTTGTCTAATGCTAAGATTTAATGCCCAACTCTTTTCTCACTTTCCTGGTGTGTAGTGGCTGCTTTCAACAAAGCCTTTCAATCAGGCCATTGCCATTTTTATCCAGAATAGCCCTCCTCACCTCATTCAAATGTTCTCCAAATTGCCAAGCTCAGCTAGTCTTGCTTCTTAGAATCTTTGCCAACAACTTCTGTGAGTACAGGAACAGTGTCTTGCGCTTCTGGGGGGGGGAGGGGGCATTTTTCTACAGCTCATCTTAATGCCAGGCCATCTGTGTGTGGATCTTCAACAAATAAAAGTACTCTGTATTCCGTATTTATATTTAGGGTTTTCTTGCTAACATCCATTTTTATTCTTCCTAGATGGTCATCTTATCATTACCTCTTTCTATCTCTAAACATCTTATCTAGCTTTGCTTTCTCTAAAATCGTCCTTATGCTTGAGGTCATAATAATAGGCATTTACAGAGCCATTTACAGCCATTAGGATTATTGGCTGATTTAGGATAAGTAGGATAAGGAAACCCAGAGGGAACTAGTGTTTTCTGGCTTTCTAATTTATCAAAGTCAAGTTCTCATAGTCTAAATTTTTCATAAGTACTTTCTACAAGACTTGATTGTTTTGTTATCATACTTGAATGCCTAACAAAGGTCTGCCCCAGTGCTCTGACACCAAAGCTCTTCTGCCTCTTCCCACGTCCATATGGACAGCAGGAGATCAGTTGTCTTTTAAGGCTTCAAGGACCACTGCAAAGCTGATAAGTAAAATACTGACTGGACTCTTAGCACTGAATGAATGAACAAAATCAACATGTGAGCTGACTATAAGCACAAGAGGAGACGCTTACACCCTCATTTCAGCAAAGAGCATGTAACATAACATGCAGGATGGATGGAAGGGGGATATATTAGAAGCTCTAAATGGAGCAAGGGTGCAGCCTCAGAATCAAGCACTTGAAGATGTTAGCTTGAAACTGTACTATAATTGTTAGTTTCTGCTTTAGACCATATTATCTCTAGCAAGAATAAAGTCAATTACTTTGGCTACCAAGGCATGATCTGAAGTCTTGAAAATGCCCAAACCATCTCTGTTTAATTGTGCAGTTATCAAAACCCCTCTTATCTATAATGTGATCTATTGAGTGGACTTGTTTGCTACCAGAGTCCTAGGGAGATGAGCCACTGTCTCAGTACAAAGTAATTCAATGGGTTTTTGTTTTGGGAGCTGGGTTAACAGGCATCAGTCCCTTGAGGCTGATCAGCCTTGTGTGAGATGAAACAATAAAATGTCTAGGATCACAAGGCTGAAAAAGCTGCCTTCGCCCCCTCTTAAGTACCTGTGCTCTACAAGGACCTGCCTTAAGGGGCCTCTCCCTTGGACACATTTTAAAACTGTACCCTAAGTGGACTTGGAGCTAATTTAATTCAATCCTCTCATTACAGAAAAGGAGATTATGTCTTAAGAGTCTAAGTGATAGTATAGTAGACGCAACAGTTGGTGAGGAAACAGCTTTCTTTTGATTGTCAGGCTTTCATCAGGAGAGGTGGGGTCTGAAGATGAAATCAGGCTGATGTGGTTACTACAAGGAGACATTATAAACCCACTCTACCTTTAAAGGGGAAAAATTCTGGTTTTTACCAAGCACCTACTCTGTGCCTGTCACTTTTATGGATTTCACTTGTGTTAGTCCTCACGAAAATCCTATGAAGGAACTATTTTATTTTACAAAGGAGGAAACAAGAGCCTAGAAGTAAATTGCTGCAGCAACTATGAAACTTATCTGAAATTAAAAACCAGTCTAACTTCTAAGCCTGTTCTTCATTTTTCTTTTTGGCAGTACTGGAGACTGAACCTAAGGTCTTCATATTGAGTATTATTCCAGCCCTTTTTATTTTGAGACAAGGTCTTATGAATTTACTAAGTAGCTCACACAGGGCTTGAATTTGTGATTCTCCTGCTTGAGCTTCCCAGGGCTGGGATTAGGGGTGTGTGCCACTATGCCATATTTTCAAAGCATCAGAGAAGAGAAACATCAACTTTAAAAAAACTTTCTTAAAAAATTAAGTCCAGGATCTTGCTACACAGTTCAGACTCATAGTGATCCTCCTGTCTCAGTTCAGGCATGTGCCACCATGCCTAGTTTTGGTGGCCAGCACGGTGTGCCTGGAGTCCAGGAGCCAGCACAGCATGTGCTACCAGGATGAAATCCTGGGTCCTTGTGCTTGTAAGGCAGGCACTTAGACTGCTGAGCTATCTCCCTAGCCCAGAAACATCAACTTTAATACTTTTTTTTTTAAGTCTTCTTAAAGGAATTGAAGAGGATTTTGACAGTACCTTATAATGATGTATCCTTACTTTAAACTCTGGATTTCTACTTTTATAAAAACATACTAGCCTTACATAAAAAAATACTTGAGTCTGGGTTACTGGGTGGAATATTTTGCTTTAAAATTCCTCAGTACCTGGGCTAGGTGGTGCATACTTAAAATATCAGTACTCAGGAAGATGAGGCAGGAGGATTACTGCAAGATCAAGATCAGCTTAGGCTATGCAGTAAGTTCAAGGTCAATCTAAAAGTACAGAAAATGAGACCCTAAACACCCCTCCTCCAAATCTCATTAAAACTTAAAACTCTGAAGCAAGTGTGGGAAAATCAGAGACTCAAAAGTTACACTGAAAGATTTTCCTTCCTTTCAAGATCCAATGCAATGTCAAAATGAGGAAGAAGGACGGTTAACTTCTGTGTAATAAATCTTACGGAGAAGTGTCAACAGAGGTAGGGAATCACACAACTGTCAAAAAGCAAGAGGGATTTTTTTTTTTTCAGTACACAAACTGATAATAAATCAAATGCTAATTTATACAAACTTCAAATGATTTAAGGGAATTTGTCAGATTTTTTTGACAACGAGTTTGAAAATTTTTAATTTATTGTTTTATTTAGTTGAAGGTTTTACTAGTAACTCAAGCTACTAAGATGCGTTAATTCTCGGCACTTGACCAAGATCTACTTTGAGGATGCTCAAATCCCAAAAAACCCCACAAAACTCCTTGTCAAATTCTAGGTAAATACTTCAAAAGAAGTCTTTTATATGATATCAGTTAAAGCATAACTAGCTCTTCAAATTATTGGGGTTTAGGAGATGGCTCAGTAGAATAAGCACTTCCCTGTCAAGCACAAGGGTCTGAGTTTAATCCTGTTCTGCAAAAAAAAAAAGTTTCCTAAGTGTCTTATGGAACCATGGTAATCCTCTCCTGCCTTTAGCTTCCAACCACATTTTCTCTTACAGTATACATGATGGCATCTCTTTTTGCAAGCAAGTTATTTTGTTATATTTTACAAAAAAATGGAAGGCAAAGAACAAATGCCAAGGACTTTGTACAAGGTCACAGAAGAGGCAAATAAGGACTTGGGACTTCCTAAAACTTGGCCCAGTGGTTGGGAAGTCAGGAAATTCTGACAACTGAGTACCATTTCTGATGTGCCAAAACTATTTGTGGCATAATATCATAAAGGATATAACTTTAAAAAGAGGAAGTAAGGGAAGTCACTGCAAAAGTATTGTACAGGGAAAGAAAAAAGAAAAAAAGCCCTAAAGTTTCTAAGGAAGGAGATGCAGGGAACTGGCATTCTATGTGGTCCACTGGGTGCAATCACGAGCTGAGACTGAGAATGCCATGAGTGGAGGGAGGAACTGGGTACTGTGCTGGGGGAGAGATTAGATCAAAGAAGGCATTCTGAGACACAGAAGACTTAGCTAAGTACATCTGCAAAAGCATTTTGTAAGGTGAGGCCCCTGTACACAAAATCCCCAAATAAGGAAATGCTGAAGATCTGTAAATAAAACATGGGAGGTAATGTGCAAAACCACACTTTGCTGCCTACTCTCATAAGTGGATCACATGCCACTCACTGCATAGGTGTGCAACAAAGGATGGCCTAGCACAAGGGTGTGGTACATAGACTGGCAGCAAATGTCAAGGTTTGAGGCCAGATTTTGCCACTCACTAGCTGGGGAACTTGGGCAAGTTACTATATCTCACTGCCAATTTTCTCTCCTGTGAAATGGGAGGAACACTGCTACTCACCTCAGAGTTGGTATAGGATTACATAGAATAGTGTATGACACATATCCAGTGCGACAAAGCTGAGTAAAATAAGTCATGTGCATGCCAAGGAACACAGAGGGGATACACAGGCTCAGATGCTCCAACAGGCATGATGGAAAAAGTATATTGCTCTAGATACATAAACATATTCTTGTAGAAACAAGATAGGCAAAAACAAAACATTTTGGAAGTTGACATATGCAGATAGCTAGCATCATCACTGATCTAGAGGAAGGGCAGTCAGTTGCAAGATAACTGGAAAAAAGTGGACGTGGGAAGGAATGTGAACTACCTAGAAGTCAAAGGCTGGTTTTAACACCAGGCTTTTCATGCTAGGACCGGAAGGCCCAGTGTGTCGTTCTATGGGGAGGACAGTGAAGGCAGTAGTTGATAAAGTTAGAGGAAGTCAATTAATACACAGACTGAGTTGTGTTCTCTGTTGCCTGCTGAAGCAAGGGAACAGGCAGAGTCAAGATGTCTGGTGTTCCCTTTAAGGTTTTTTTTTTTTTTTACTTCATTTCTTACAATCTAAGCTCTCTGGGGACTGTCAAAGATTTCCCAATTTCTATACCCATGGGCCTCACCTCCGCTGTACTTGGAAGGTACTTCCGAGACTACTGGCAAAATCATGTTTTCAGAAACTTCCTTTGAGTGCTGGACACTATGCTCAGCTCTCCTCTTACCTCCACAATTATTTCTCTGCCATCTTTGTAAGCACTTTCTATCAATTCTCCTCTATGAGGCAGTCTCCTTCATGCTCACTCTTACTGTCTCAGTCCAGTCTTTGCCATCTATCTGGGTTTCTCAAGCAGCCCCACTGCTGGTCTCCCTGCTCCCATCTCTGCATTCCCATACATCCTACGTACTATTCCCAGAGTTCCTTTCCCCAAAACAAATGTGATCATATTACTCTCCTTATGGATCTCTGTAGCAAATCACATACTTTTAATGTCAAAGTCATACCTCATGTAAGTCTTCACCATTCCACTCCAACTTACCCTTCAACTTTTACCTCTTCTACCTGTGCTAACCTACAGAGAACTTCTCAATGAGTCCAAATATGCTGTGTCCCATGACACCTGTGTGTGCCCCCTCCCCAATTTTTTCTGCCTGAAAAAATCCTTGCTCTAGATCCAGCTTAACTATCACTTAAGAACTGCTCTACTCAGTTTCTTTTTTGTATTTTTTAGGGAGGGGTTGACAAGAGTGTTCAGGGTCTCACTACTAGATTACACTCCTAGTGATCCACCTGTTTACAGCCTCCCAAGAGCTGGGATTACAGGCACACGCCACTATGCCCAGTCTCAATTGCCATCTCACTGCGCCCTGGTGGCGGGCCAGCATGGCAGGCCCAGGGATCGAACCCCGGGCCCCTACGCCTGCTTGCAGGTGCTTTAATCTGCTGCTACTCAGCTTCCTTAAGCAGTCAGAGTTCTTCATTGTCTCACTGCCAACAGCACAGTGGTCAAACGTCTCTTAGGAGAGGCCATATGAAACTGTGACTGACCTGTTGCATAGTCAGGTTTTCCATTTAATTCCATTCCTCCAACATGAAGCCAAATGTTACTAAAAAACTCTTATTCCAGGCAGAAAACCTTATTAGGTGATCCAATAATCCTTTGAAAGACTAGGGAGACTCTTTACTGCTAACAAGGTCTGGCTGAGGCACAGTTGAGACTTGTACAAAGCCCCAGCTCTGCAACACAAACAGGAAGAGGGCTGCTGCTCACCGCTGTATATCCTTATTCTTCCACAAGGAGGCAGACTGAGCCTTTGGCACTCTTTCAATGAAATTCACCAGTTCTTCCATGAGAAGCCTGAGTTTAAATAACAGATGTGAAAAATTATTAGAAAAACACCTTGCTTTAACAAGTGTGCCTACCACTACCTGCCCCGTTCCACTCAGATACCACTTCACACTGACATTCACCTAACCTTTGAAGTGAATTTATCTTAAAAGATTTGAACCAAAACAATTCAACCTTTAAGACAAGCCTTGCTTGTTTCTAGTCTCTAAACACTAAATATACAAGCCTATTTTAAATCTTTCTCGGATTTTGGCCTCTATGTTACTTAAGTATTTATGACTGTAAGTATCAACTTTGGTGGCAGCAGGGGTGGGGTCAATTATTTAAAAATGACAATATGAAATGGAAAATATTTTAAAGACAATCCTAAAATATTGAAATATCCTAAAAACGAAAGGATTACAAAAAGTAAATCATTTATGAGCTACGAGATATACTCATAGTGCGGCTGAGGGCATACACACTCTCAGGAGTCATGGCACAGAGAACTGTGGGAACTCCTGGACCAAAAAGCTAGCAATACATTTTCAGTATCTTGCATAACCAAATGTAGATGACTCACACTGATTTAAATCCCCTCCATATTAATGTATATATAGATAATGCCAAGCTATACGTATGTAAGCAGCCAATGACTGAACAACTTTATCTCATTTTCATTTTTACTTAATCCTAATTGCTAGC
This sequence comes from Ctenomys sociabilis, assembly GCA_004027165.1. NCBI lineage: Eukaryota > Metazoa > Chordata > Mammalia > Rodentia > Ctenomyidae > Ctenomys > Ctenomys sociabilis. Next base: position 23,747 of record PVKA01016546.1, read on the forward strand.
TCCTCTTTTTTGGCAGGCAGGTATGTGTGTGGAGGTGTTTAACTTAGGAAGTTTGCACTGAGCTGCTTTCCCAGCCCTTTTTTATTTTGAGAGAGAGACTTAAAAAAAAGAGAGAGAGAGAGTCTTGCTAAATTGTCTAGGCTGGGATCCAGCCTGTAATCCTCCTGCCTCAACCTCTTGGAGTGCTGGGTGAATGTCTCTATGACCAGCTGCTATCTCTTCTTATCTTGGAGAAGGAGTACTAGTTCCAGGTCCTGTGAGTTCACTGTTACTCTAGCTGTAGCTTTCATAAGAACAGTCTGGGCTATCCACCCTCACACTCTTACTTATTTAGACTACAGTCAATCATTCTAATTTCTTCAGCCCTGCAACTGATCTATCACTGAGCATCTTATTTTCTATAATGGTCCCTCATTGGATTCCTTACAGCTCTCTGCACATAGTGCAGGTAGAATGGTTTCATACACACAACAGAGCCTTTCTTTCTAATCATTCCATCTTGTGGATGCTAGAATTCAACTTCAGAGTCTAGATCCTCTATATTAGGTCCTGACAGTTTAACAATGTATTTGTTGATTTACTTTGAAGAATATCTTTTTCTTTTTTTAATTTTATGTATTGACAGGATCTTGTTATGTGCTCAGACTCTTAGTGATCTTCCTGTCTCAGCCTCCCCAGTGCTGGGATTATAGGTGTGCGCCACCACAACCAGTCTTGGTAGCTGGCTCACATGCCCAGGGCAGGACCAGCACAGAATGTGATACCAGGGATTGAACCCTGGTCCATATGCTTGCCTAGGCAGGTGCTTAGACTTTTGAGCTATCTCTGTGGCCCCTTGTTTCAAAATAATCATTTAAGAGATATTTTTCCTGGGGTAACTTCCTTCACATAATTATTATTTCCACTAAATGGTGCCATGGTTACTTTCAGCATTCATCTATGTCACTAAAGCATGACTGGGGCAGGGAAAGGGACAGCAGAACTTTCTCAGAGTCAAAGACTATATATACTCTTACTCCTTAGCATGCAACATTTCACTGTCACCAGCAGGGACAACTATCACCTAGTTGTTATCTATTGCTTGTTTTCTACAAGCTATCTGTGGAGTTTGCAGTAAACCATCTAAAAAGGAACATCCTGAAAACAAAGTAATAAATTTTTTTTCTTTTGAAGTTCTCTGCCTTGCATCTTGGAGGCATCTTCCCAAACCTTACCTCCTCTAGTTGGTACCATCTGCAAAGGAGCTATCTCTGCAAAGGCTCTTCAACTTGCATTACAAGAAAATACTAACAAGACCACCCACAGCATCTTTATCCAAGCATTTCCAGTGATCAGTCCTTTATCTAGAGTCACCTATTTGCCCCAGAGGGAAGTATCCAGACTCCACTGAGAGGAGCTGCAAGCACATCCCAGGGGGCTAAATGACTGTTCTCACCTGCCAATCTGGACCGTGGGCTCCGTGGCATACACTGTGCCTGTGAATCCTGTGTGCTCAGTGATGTAGGGCAATGCCATCATGCAGTGATAGTTAGAAATGAGGATTACATCCACTGTGGACAGGTCTATTAGCTCCGTCTGCAAACAAAGAGGGGATGAGCCATCTCTGGGTAGGGCATACTGATCAACATAAAGTGACTGAAAATGATGCTGTCAGAATGCAGAGAAATGGTTTTTGTACTTCAGAGTAATGAGGCCTTTCCTACCACTTTCTCACTATAGAATTTTGTGAACAGCACCATTAAGTAGGAAGACAAGATTAACAAAGATGGTCCACCAGCAGTACTCCGATTTTACTAGAAGAGTTCGGAGTTAAATGCAAGGCTAGCTGACAAGAGGGCAGGGCAACTCTTCACCTGTTAGCTGTTGCCTAACAGGTGAAACCAGATAACATGAAGTGAGGGAGCACAGTCTAAGCTCTCAGGTGTACTAGCATGTACTGCACCACTGCTATAGATCAACAGGAAGTGGGGAGCAACACAAAAACCTACTCATCAAATGTCAAATGGTGAGACAACTGGTTTTTGTTTGTTGGGGCAATTTTTAGCCACCAGTTCTGTATATGGAGTCAATTTAAAAAAAAAAAAAAAAAAGAATGACACCCATAAGAAGAAATTCATATGCTATCCTAATTTTAACCCAAATCTACTATTATAGTCTCTTATTTCGATCATGTGAAATAATAACAAGGTTAGCAGGCAAGGGAAATTACTATCCAGGTTTTGTAAATGTTAAGAAAATTCGTTTAGTAGAGGAAATTTTTCTTTCATAAGTTTAAGCCCAGACTGTTAAGGCTCTATTATTCCCTTATTCCACCAATCTCCCAAGCTGCTAAAATGAAAGAACTCAGTTGCTCCTCTGAACCCCAAGTTCTTTATGTGTACCCCCTTTGGGACAGCACTTTGTACAATGACATTTCAGAACAAAACCTTGTCCTGTGTGTCCCCACTTTCCATGACAGGCAGCACAGAAGAGGCTTTGGCGCACTGGTATAGAAGGGACTCAGCTGTGCCTGTGGAAGTGAGGTGCACTGACTCAGAGGCATCACCACACCACTCTGAGCTCCCTCTGGGAGCTGAGCCCCAAAACTGCACAGTGTACTGGGGCAAGCTCAGCCAGGTCACAGAGGTGTTTCAGGGAGGAGAATGGGTTTGGAGTTAGTATGCTTGTTACAGTTCATTTGGAGATGCCCCTCAGAGTCCATGTGCTCATGGTTGGGACTTTGAGGTGGGTGGATCATGGGGGCATGATATGCATCAGTGGGGCTAGTCCTCTGGCATGTTTACAGCTGAGAGCAGGTGGGAGCAGGTGGTTAACTGGGGCATGCCTGGAAGGCTCTGCCTCCTTGCTCTTCCCTTTATTTCTCTTTGTCCCACAGCTATGCTATGAGTTACTTCTCTCCATGCCCTTCTGCCATGCTATCCTGGAATTTACCTGACTAGGGATTGAAATCTAAAAACTGTGAGCCAAAATAAAACTCTCTTCCTTACAGTTGTGGGTGTCAGCTACTGTGTCTCAGTGATGAATGAACTAAGATGGGGAAAACACAGCAAAGATATCTCTTACAAGAAATGTAAGAGGCATCTTGCCATTTTGACTGTGGGTTCTTTGCAGCAAAACCACTCTGCATCTAAAATAATTGAATAAAACTACCAAGGCAGCATCAGCTCTAAAGGACAGCATGTGAGCTGAAGCCCCAAGTACCTCACCGAGAGAGCAGCAGCATTTATGTGACTAATATGCCAGGGACCTTGGCAGCCCAGGAATATCACTCATTGCCCCTAGTTGCATGCTCTGACTGCACTTGCTCAACAATAGCCATGACGAAGGAGCTTGGAATACCACTGATTCTACTCCCTGAGTCCTCTCTAGAATCTTTTCTAGACAAATAAGGAAATTAAGGGAGAGTGGTAGAGCTTCAAAATCAGACAAAAATGATAGGAACAAAAGCTGAAGGAATAATGAGGCCCAAAAGCATTACCACCTTCGTCATGCATACAGAGACCAGGTGATGAAACTTGTTCTTTCTCTTTAACATATACAAATCATACTTGGTGTGGTGATACACATCTATAATCCCAGTCAGTGCTCAGGAGGCTGAGGCAGGAGGTTTGCTGTGAGTTTGAGACCAGCCTGGGCTATATAACGAGTTCAAGGCCAGACTGGACTACACAGTAAGGTCCTGTCTCAAAAGCTAAAATCAGCCCACAGACTCTATAAGAAATTTGGAGAGGACAGCTGAAAGAAAAAAAGTATTTTTTAATGTGTGTATATGTATACACAAGGAATATATAAATATATGGTGAATATGTAAATTTAAAAATTACAACAAAAGACACATTGCCATTAATCCCCTTGAAATATTCTTCCTTGCTTCCAACATATTTATCCCATCATGCTTGCTACTTTCTGAAGCAGTTCTAAAGGTTCTCTTTTGTGAGTTTCTTTACTACAGAGAAGCTGAGTGCCATCCAATGGAAGGCAGACTCATAAAAACATGAAGGTGTGTACTCATCCACCTTGTTTGGCAGATGGCACCAGACGACTTCTGTCTCTTCCTCAAAGTCAAAATGATCATGAGGGGTTGGGGAGATAGTTTGGCAGTCTAAGAACCTGCCTGGCAAGCACAAGGAACCAGGTTCGATTCTCGGTACCGCATGTCCTGCCAGCATCACGCCAAGCTAGCCATTGAAACAGGGTGTGGTGGTGCACACCTGCAATCCCAGTGCTGGGGGGCTGGAACAGGAGGATCACTGACTCTGAGCTGTGGATAGTGAGATCCTGTACCAAATAAGTAAACAAATAAATAAATGAATGATAGATTAAAAAATAATAAAAGAATTCCAAAACTGCTTAAAAAGTGGCAAGAACCTTGGAATATGTATGTTTGGTGAAAAAGAGAATATTCTGACTAATGGCAATGTGTTTTTCACTATAATAAATATTTAAAAATTTTGAAAAACATTCACCATATTTTTAAATCACAACTCACGTATCTCCACAATACATGCTTACATAATTTTCTCCCTAAAGTAATAAATTTAACATTCAAATCATATATGTATATAACATATATTTACTTCCACTCAGTAGAATTCAATAAAAATTAATGAGTCAATCATAATTTATTATTTCCTATATTGTACTGTATCATGCATGGAGTTTATGGTGTCCACAAAGATATTCAAGGCAGCTGTACTCAATTATAAATTTCATAAGGACAGGGGCTGGTTCAGTTGGGTTTGCCCACAAGCCATTGGAAACTAGACTGCAGTCAGTGTCTCTCTCCAGCTTCTACTACATTGCTGTTTCCCTTGTCCTACAATGGCTCGGCTTTACTTTAAAATGGTAACTATTATTCATTCATGCCATATACTCTTGCTTGGAGCTTTGAACTCTCTCTATATCAATACTACTGGTAATTAAACAATTTTAAATATTGAGTGCTCCATAAAGCAAGCTAGAAAGTCCTCTGAGCACCTGTTTATGTCTCAATTTTGTTGTCCATAAACTGAAGGTTGAAGTTGTCAGTGCCATGTGTAGCACAATGAAAATACATGCAGCACCTGGGATCAGCAAGCTCTGAACAGATGGGGAACTGTCCTACCAATTCCTAAGTGACAAAATGTGGATGACAACAATGAGGGAGACTGTCAAGATTCTCAACAACCCTCCCTATACCTTCATATTCTTACCACCATATCTTTAACTCCCTCCTTTATCTGCCACCTTCAATTATAATGCCCTTCTTTGTTTTTCTTCTGTACTGGTACCCACAAAGGGCACATAGACATACTTCAAAGACAGAGAAACTTTATCCACAGAGTTTCAAAGTATAGAAATGGGAAGAGTGGAAGGAAGAGAGGATCAAAATAAGGGACATGGTGGTATAAACCTAATTATGAACATGCTTTTTCTAGGCGCTGGAATCCACTGGACTTGTGGAAAGAGGAATATGTCAACTTCCAACTTCCTAACAATCCCAGAGAAACCACTGGCTCCACTGTATTCACCTATCTATTGAGAGCTCATGCAGGCTGCTCTGGGGATTAGGCTTGTCAGCTGAGGTCACCTTCCTTTAAAACTAATGGAAACTGATGAAACTAATCTAAAACCCCAATAAAATTCTCACTGCCATAATACATAAGCATCAGGTAGCCACGACTCAGTCCAGATGCCATGAATTTCAAGCAATATTCAATATATTTTAAGTCTATTAAGAATTTTGCAGTTTATAGATGCTGGTTGAATAATAGGAATCCTCAATTAACCACTGTAAGCAAAATTAGGAAAAGTATGGCTAATCTAAGCACAAAGGCATTATAATTACAAAACTGAAATGCTTAAGTTATTTTCTTACCTTGCTCAATACTATGTCCAAAAGTATTACTGAGGATTACAGAAAGAACTGGAAATAAGATGAGTGACTTAAATGATTTATAGACAATATAAAATCTCCTAAATGATGTTTTAGCTGTGTAACAATGTGCCAGGAATAACAAATTCATTTCAAATTGAAAACAGGAAGCTAAGCTTCTTAAAATTATTTCTTGGCTTCACTGTGAGAGATTACACAATATGTGTAGTTTCTACAATAAGATTCACCTTCATCTTACCTCTGGTAAACAGAATTCAGGCACAGAATCCACAAATACATGACCTGAGCACTCCTTTAACTCCTACAAGAGACAAAGAAGGACAATACAAGTAAGAGATATCCAATAGGTACAACAACAAAGAAATAAAATCTCTAAACCATACCTCAGAGGTGGTAGGTTATTTATGCTAACTGTCCTCTGTTTTGCGTCAAGTAGGGTGAGTGTCTTACTGAGGTAAAAAATGTTGCTTATTGGCAGACTCAGTATTAAGATGTGTATGTCTTGGTGCCTTTTTAAGGAAGGACACATTCTACTTCTATAACACATGAGCCAATGGTTTCCAAGTAATGATTATGAAGGCCAGAGCAGCAATATGAGAATTATCTGGGGGCACTTATTAAATCACAGCTCACTAGGCCCTATCTAATATGTAGGCAATCAGCGTAAGGATGAGGGAACGCAGTCACTGTTTAAGACAAGCAACTTCAGTGATTCTGCTATGCAATCAGGTTAGGAGTCACAGCCCTACACAAATTACTCAAAAGTCTTTATTCCATTTACCAAGGGTTGGCGGAAAAGTGGAAGTAAGGAGGGAGGCTCAAGGGTAGGGAATTTGAGAGGCTCAAAGTAAGAAAGATCCAAAATGTAAAAAGAAATTATTCAAAAGAGAAGAGAAACTGGGACGGGGACAGGAGAAACTAAGGAAGGGAAAAGCAAAAAACCATGTATGTGTGATACTTACACTACTAATTTCTTCTAGTTCATCAAGAAAAGTTTGTGTTAATATTGTCTATATCTTGAACTATGAATAACTAATTTAAAGATAACAATATGCAATGTATTAACCATTCATTGTTATCCATCTACTATCTTGTTTTGAATTTTTTAAGTTAAGAACAAAATCTTAAAAAAAAAACAAAAAATAAGGAGTAAGGATTAAATATCCACCATGAAGAATGCTTGCCCTTACAGAACAGACATTTTATTTGTAATTATAATCAAATACATTTATTCAAAAGAAAAGAAAAAGTCAAACAAATAGACTATAGCATAACATCCCACATTACCCAAGACTTAACATATTAAATGGACCTGTTTTAGTTTGGATTCTCTCCAAGGCTGACCCTGACAAGAAAGGTTTGAGAGCAAGACATTCACAAGGGAAACACTGTTTTTCTAGTTCTTCCTATGCAAGTGAGTAAGGGACACACAAAAAAGAAGATGGCTGACAATGGATGTCACTAAGCCATGTTTCATTTTGGGCACCTGGATTTTACCCTCATAGTGATACTATGAGAATGGTACAGAATATACACCACAGAGTATTCCTATTGGAAACACTGGCAGACTGTTCAGTGTCAGAAAAAACTCTCAGGTAAAGCTACACAGACATCAGCAGCTGGAATTATGCCAGAGTACACAAAAATAGAAGGGCCAGAGAGACATGGGTGGCCACCAACAGGATCTGCTATAATGCCTCCTGAAGGCTGTGAAACCAATCTAGGGTAGATCTTTTGAATCATCCAGGTTAAAACCATCTATGATTTCATAACAAAATCAGTCAGAATTTGATCAACAGTATCCATGGCTTTTTCCAGAAAGGGAAAATATTGTTATAATTTTGTTCTATCATATTTTCATTATTCACTCAATATGTATTTCCATATATTCATATATACACGTTATCTCAATTTATATAGTCCAAATGATTATTTTCCTCTCATTCTGCATCTGAAAATAGGGCATTAATCACATTATTGTTTTTTCAGATTTTACAAGTCCCAGGTTAAGAGCCTTGATAGAAAATTTCTGCTTGTTATACACTGTACACCTGGATTCCTCCTTATCTGAGTACTGTTAACTAGTGAGAAGGCTGAGCCAGAAAGACACGAAAATTGTGCGCATGTTTTCTTTTCCCCAGACAGCGTTTCACTATGTACTCCAGGCTAACCTTTAATTCACTATGCTGTCCCGGCTGAACTCAAACTCATGATCATCCTTCTGCCTCAGTTTCCCAAGTTAAATTCTGGGACTGTAAGTGTGTACAACCATGCCTGCTGAAAATAATTCTTAATTATAATATACAATACTTGGCAGCTAAAAACAAATGAGCAATTATGTTTAATAAGAAAAAACTCCCAAATCCCTTAGGATGAGGCTAAAAAAGGATTAAAGACAAATCATGGGAAATTTTAAAGCTCTGTCTGGCTTTAGACTGGCTATGTAATCTTCCTCCCATATTGCTGTGGATCTGGGTATGACATGATAAAGTCTCCTCTGAGGCACTCATCCTTCCTGGCCTGCAGAAGCATATTTGCCATTCCAAACACTCACAATGTCACTGTGTTTTATTCACCACTACCACATCCACATGCAAGTCATTTCCTTCACAATGCACTGGTAATGGGATGCTTCAGAGCCTTTCTCAGGGATAGTGATTTATAGCCAGCGGGAGGCACAGGCTGAAATCAGGTACACAGTTTCCTGAATGTCACATAATTTTACAGTTAGCTATGAGAGCAATCTGGTTTTCAATTATGCATTTGGCTTATACTTGATGTTGGGGTACAGTTACAGGAATTAATTCTGAAAAAAAGCACCTCTTTATTTAACAATATCTCTTATAAGAAGGAAATGTATTATTCAGATGAATCAAGTTAAGAATCTTTAAACTCATTCAGTTTTCCAACTGTGAAACTGGAGAGGAAGAATGATTTAGAGGGCCAAGAAGTGGCATGCAGAAGCTTTAGAGTATTCAACCTTCCTATACTTCTGATTTTTTTTTTAACTCTGACTAGATTACCATTTTGATATTTTTAGTGCTTTGGTCTCATTTAATAAGTTGACTGAGTTCTTTAGAAAATATTAAAAATAGTATCACCTTTGAAACTAACTATAATTTGATTTTTTAAATTTCTTTTTCTGCATTTAGGACAGGGTCTACAGGGTCTCACTATACAGAATGGACTCATACTGTTTCTCCTATTTTCAGCCTCCCAAATGCTGGGATTATAGGCATATGCCACCATGCCCAGTCTCAACTGCTGTCTCAGCATGCCCTGGGGGCTGCTGTGCTCTGCCTAATCAGGCCCTTTAGTTCACTGAGCTATCAGGCTGGCTCACTAACTATAATTTTAGAAATAACGATTTTTAACAATAAAGTATTTATAGCAGAAGCATCTAGATTCCTACACATGTACAAATTTGATCTCCAACTGAACAATGAGATTACCTAAAAAGTATACCAAAAATAATAATTATCAAAAACTGAATGCCCTAACATGAGTATTGTTGGCATGCTGCCAACCAGGAGAATGTACATTTAAAAAAAAAAAAAACATCAGCTCCCAAGTCACATTTCTACAGGGTGGCTCTGGTAGGACAAAATGGCTTCCACTGGTGTAGACAGGCTTCCGTTTTTCATCTTGGACATTACCTTGTCTAAGAAAGCATTTCCATCCTTCAGGGACCAGCCAGGAAGATTACACAGCCTGGGACTGCAAAACAAGAATTAAATTATCCTAAATAGATTATAATCCTCAGTGATTTCATGGTGACTGAATTGTCTCTATAAAGTTGAAAACATTCTGAAATTACTGGCAGTGACGCTTACCCAAAATAACCCTAAAAAAAAAAAAAAAAAAAAGGAAAGAGAGCCATTTTTTTTTTTTTTTTTTTCCCTGTGGAACCAGGGACTGAACTCAGGCCCTTGTGCTTGCCAGGGAAGCGCTTATTCCACTGAGTCATCTTCCCTCACTCCTCAGCCATGTTGTTTTGAGCTTAGTAATTATGCAGCAACAGAAAATCAAAGGTCAAATAGTTTTGCACAAAATTAAGAAAATTAGAATGCTATGCAGAATAATAAAGTAAAAGACACACCAAGACACGAGGTACTTTAAAGTCTTCCAATGCATGCACCACCTTTATCTGTGTTTGACAATGTGCCTGAGCAGAGGGCCGAGCTACGTGCAGGCGAGGAGGCAGACTTGGGTTCATCGCTCTGATAAGGGCACTTTATTGCTGAATATGGGAACCTGAGCTCCTCAACTGCATTCCAGAGTCAATGCTGACAAGTGCATCACTCACTCATCACCTGAGATTCCTGTCTCCAATTATGGGAAATGAAGCTAGTTTTCACAAGTGCTACAAAATGACAGTCTCTCCAGGTGAACAGTTTCTACAAGGTGAGATTAAAAACCTTGAATTAAAAAATCCTTCACTTGTAGTGATCTCGGGACTTAACTGTGTATAATTTGTGATGAGAAGAATTATACTGGAAGCTGAACATGCCAACAGTTTAGAAGAAAAAAAACAATTTATCAGTCAAATGAAAAAATGATCAATGAATAAAGAAAAAGCAATTGGGAATACAAGTGGAATAGCAATACAACTTCTGCTCTTCTCAAAGTTAATGTCTGTGAAGTAAAAGAAAAGGTAAAATAAGGGCACGAGACTAAAGATTCTATTGCATTACCAGAAAAAATATCTGCACTTTCTTCTTTCTCTTGAATAACTTATTGATTCTAACTTTGTAATCAAAGAGAAATACAAGTGTAAGGATATCTATCTACCTCTTTGCAGAGATTTTACTAAGAAAAATCTGAATAATAACTTATGTATACATCTAGTTTAAAAAAAAACATACAAATTTTCGAGAAGCTTTCAATTGATATTAATGCTAAACGTACAGAAAAGTTCCAAGAATATACATACAATGAATTTCTACATATCCTTTAAACTCATTTACTGTTCATATTTTGCTTTATTAATCCAAAGATGAAAATTTTGAATTTTATACTTGAGAATGAAAAGCACTACTGAAAGAATCAAAATTGGTTTGTACCAATTATACCTGATAAACTTTTTTTTTTAAGATCCTCCTCCATCCTGCCTGAGCCCAAACTTTGCTGGGCTCAGCACGGCAGCATGGCACGCAGGACCAGCGATTAAACTCTGGTCCCTGTGCTTGCTAAAGCAGGCACTTTGTTCACTGAGCTATCTCACCAATAAAATATTTTAAATAAAGCAAATATGCATAATATATAAAATTAGAACATTACATGAAATATATTTTACCTGGTACAAATTTCATACTAGATATAATTCAGTCAAATTAAACATGCATAATTTTTAAATTATTTTTCTAAAAAAAAATATATATATATATACACACACACATATATATGAATATATATATATACATATACATGTATATGTATATATCACTTTGTGTTATTGTATGTTAAGATCCTTTATAAAAACCTTTTTTTTTTAAACTCAGAGCTTCCTGCTCTAACTTCTAATCAAAATATTCTATTAATTCCCATCCTGTTTCAAAGTCACAGATGCCATTACTTATAAATGTTTTACTTCTTGAAAAAATATTTATTATCAAATCAAACTTAAAAAGCAGGCAATCTAATAACAGTGTAATGATGAGATGATATGGACACCATTCCATCCCTGCATGCTAACTCTCTAAAACAAGGCTGTAAGTATTTATTCCCTTTACAATGAGAACTGGACTAAAGGACATGCACTGTCTCCTCCCCACCAGGACACATGAAGCAGATGACAGATGTATCAGATGTCTTCAACAAATGACTAGAAACAGTATGTTGCTTATCAGAAACTAACTCATTTTTTAAAAAGTAAAATATTCAGAGGTTGCAGTCTGAACACTCAATAAACACTCTGTAACAAGTCCTTTTTCTACTAAGCCCCTACAGTTATTTTGGGTTGGAGACACTGCCAGTCAATGGGACTAAATGCTCAAAGAAAAGCATGACTGCAGGGGAATACCACAGATTACTTACTGAAATGCTTGGGACCAGAAATGTTTCAATTTACTGATCTGGATTTTGTAATATTTGCATACATTTTACTGGCTGGGTATCCCTAATCTGAAATCTGAAATGCTTCAAAAGTTCAAAACTGAGTATCATATCTGTGAATTCTGCATCATGTATAAAAGTTCTACAGTGTGCCTGGGGAGAGTCACATGGAGAGAAAACTTTCTCTCAGGCTCTCACAGAGAGCAAACTGGTCAAGCATTGGCTGTGACTCATCCACATGGATGACACAGACAAAGGATCTACAGAATAATGTACAGGACTAGAAGATAAACTCTGAGGGGAGTTCACTGACCACATAAGAAACATAAAGTACATGTGTTGGTATATAAGTCTTGCTCTATCTAGGTCTTAACCATCCAGCAGAAAAGTATAAAAATGAAGTATACATTGCGGGGCCATAATATTAAGTTGAGCTGTGAATGGCTATGGTTGACAACATCTTCGGGTAACTCACTATTGTTGTGGAATGCTGGACTGTGTTGGATTGTGTTGTTGAGTTCAAGCACCTAAGTTAGTTGAATGATAATGGAGTGCCCGTCTCTGACAGGTGTAGAGCAAGGAAGGGCTACAGAATGGAAGAATCATGATGTATGTGTATGGACAGTACAGTTGGGATTGATAACGCTGTGCTTCTACATAATTCTACAAGGAGCAAGATTTGCACTAATGGTGGTTGGACAGGATATTATGTCGGCTTCTAGTACTATGGACAACCACTAGGAAAATAACAAGGTAGAAAGTATTAATTATTGAATCTTTGAAGTAATTCAGGTATAAAAAATGAGATACGCAAACAGCTACACTCTCTTAATTTACTGATAAGGTAAAATAATGTCTGTAAGTATAATATGTATACACCTTTTATGATACCAAAACATTATGAAAAGTTTGCAATGTATTAATTTATCAAATCCATCTTGTCAAGGTATCTTAAAACCGTCTCATCGCTATTTGTACTTCAATAAAACAAAAGTAAAATAAAAAAAATTGGAATACGAAATTTCAATAGGAATAATACATTATCTTATCACTCCAAATTCAAAACATTAGAAAAATTAGTTGAATAAAAATTCTTTGAAATAAGTTTTTTAAATTAAGAGAAGCTTTGATGGCATGATAAAATGGCTACTAAAGTTTTTTTGAGATAATTTCTCATATTCTCAATTTAGTCAGAAAAGTAGTCACAAGACTTTTAGTCATATTATCAATTTCACTATAACTATATGTAGACTTATAAGCCTAGTTCTCAATAAAACTCAGAATTTTTTTTTTTTTTTTTAATGTCTTTTTGAGACAGGGTCTCACTATGCAGTTCAGGCTGTCCTTCAGCTCACTTTGTAGCTCAAGCTGGTCTTGAACTCACAACAATCCTCCTGCCTCAGCCTCCCAAGTGCTGGGATTACAGGCATGCGCCACCACGCCTGGCTAAAATTCAGAATATTAAGATAGCTTCATGATTTTGTAATACATGGTACTGATTTGCAAATAATCTCTTAAGCATGACATTTGAAGGTAAAGAATTTTTATTATCCAAATATGCATAATAAAAGAATATTCATTGCTTAAGATAAGAAAGTATGTAGAAAAGTACTAGCATAAATGAATTTTCCTCTCCTTTTTTAAACCAATGTATAATAATTCTATGGCATTATTCATTGTATTTACACATTAGTGGTTTTGTGAGCCAAAAAATAAATACATTTTTTAACTATTGATAAAAAAATAAAAATAAAAGATGTATTTTTCTAGTAATTGTTTATTTTGGAAAAATAGGTAAACTCTGCCTAAATAATTAACCCAAGGCCCTCTAAGTAATCTCTGCCTATTAAAATGTAGTTTGAACATATTATACTTTTTTTTTTGTTTGTCTTCCAAACAGAAGATATTAATATATCTTTTGAGACAGGGTCTCACTATGTAGTTCAGGTTGGCCTTGAACTAACTCACTTTGCAGCCCAGGCTGGCTCTGACAACCTTTTGCCTCAGTCTCCCAAGTGTTGGAGTACTTTACATGTTTTACTTTAATAATTTTCCAGTCTGAAATGCATTCAATTTATAGTAAAAAAATAATAATGGAAGAGTTATGACTACATTTGTTCACTACATTTATTATAAAAACTAGTCATTATGAACAAAGTGACAATAAAGGAACCATCTATGTTTTAGGAGTTGTAACCTAAAAAGAGGGTACACAGCAACCACAACAGAATGAAATAAGAGGCATTTTTGGAAGATTACAGCGTGGGGGTAGAGCAGTGAATAGGAGTCTAGAGGTGAACATGAGGAAGGTCTTTCCCAAACAAGAACACACAACATTTTTTTTGTTTGTTTTTTTTGGTGGAACCGGGGATTGAACTCAGGCCCTTGTGCTTGCCAGGCTAGTGCTTATTCTACTGAGCCATCTCCCTGGCCCCAGAACACATGATAGAGCCTCACTACTTGACATACTGTTTAACAAGTGAAGAGGTGTTAACTATACTTAACTCTGTAGAAACACTGCATTTTGCATGTGACTATGAGCAAAATGTACCTTTCCTCCTGAGGAGGCAGGCATGATGGACAAATAAAGCATTCACAGAGATGAACAAGTACAAGCTGTCCAAAATGATAAAGTGCTACAGTAGTAACAAGCATGGCACCACAAAAGGCCAGAACTGAAAACTTTTCCCATGATGTCCAGAGAATGCAATTCAAAGGTAGAGCTCCTTCCAAGCATACACAAGATCCTGGGTTCAATCCCCTGTATTGGAGTAAAAGAAAAAGACCTCCTGGGGATACAACTGAGTTAAGATATGAACACCACAGATCCAAGAGGGGAAACTTGCTCAAAGGGGACACTGCCAGGCCCAGTGATTTCCTCCTGTTATCTTCATCAGTCTTTGGCAGGGCCATCTTTCAGTAAAGGTTATTCAAATAAAACTTCAGGGAGAGTCCCATACACTCTTCCAATCCCTCATCCAACTAGAGTGGCATCTCCTCCATATTGTTCTTTAACAGGAACTGCTAAAGAGGTGAGCTCCTGCTAAGCAAACTGAGGAAGGCAGGATGAAAGAGGAAAAGAAGACCCTTTCAGGATGATAGAACAAATGTATATGCTGGCTCTGAGGCAATAGACAAGATTTCTTTGAAATTCTAGAAGGAACGAAGAGTAAGAGGTAGAGCAAAATGATGACACCAGAGTAGCTGGCATTGCTCTGATACATCAAGATAAATTTGGTGTTTCTTTCAAGAGAAATGAAAAGGGCCTGGGGAGATAGCCCAGTAAAGTAAGTGCTTGCCTAGCAAGTGCAGGGTCCTGAGTTCAATCCCCGGTACCACCAAAAAGAGAGAAGAAACTGAATGCTAAGAGCAATGAAAAAAACACTGAGATTTTTTTTGTTTTTTGGCCATTGAGAGATTTTAAACAAATGCAAGGTAAGATTTAGATTTCGACTGAAACTAATCTCAATCCATTTATGAAGATATAGTCCAACTTGAAAATATGTAAAATAATTTGCTTGTACTCCTAAAAATGTCAAGGCTATAAAAAGGACTGAGAAACTCTTTCAAATTAAAGGAGCCTAAAAACATGATAACTAAAAGTTGTGTGTTATCTAAAATGTGATCCTGGGCCAGGAATTTTTTTCTTTTCTGCTTCATAGTGAAATACAAATTGTTAAAACTGGAAATACGAATAAATCATATAATACTGGTATACAATAATTAAATTTCTGGATTTTGATTACTGTATCACAGATAAGAGAATTTTTGGCTCTTAGGAAATATATACTCAAATATTAAAGGGTCAAGGAGCACCATGTGTGCATCTTACTCTTAAATGGGTCAGAAAAAAATAATAGGCGTACATATAAAATGGTAATACGCATGTGTTATAATGCCAGCACTTGCAAGAGTAATTAGGAGTTGTTTGCCAATTTCCTGAAAATCTATTAAGATTTCCAAATACAAAGTTATACTAAAAGATGACTCTGGATCCACACAGGTAAGGTCAAACTTGAAAAACCTGGTTAGGAGGCTTCAGTAGCATGCATAAAAAGAAATCATGACTGCAGGAACACTGAAGTGATGTGTCTGGGTTCTTGAACTACTTAGAAAGTAAAATTGATAAAACTTAATGAGAAACTGGATTTGGAGAGTGAAAAAGAGGTATACATCTAAGCTAACTCCTGGTTTTTTGAATTTCATAACAGACTATCACTTACTAAAATGGAGAACTTGGGGGAAAAACTAAGTCTGAGAGAGTATGTTCTTTTCTAGAGAAAATCTGATCATGAATTTACTTTGGGACATGTTGACTTAAGTACTATCAAGCAAAGGCACATCTAAGGAGAGAAACTCAGAGCACAGGAGTGACAGGAAGTTATCTAAAGATATACACTGCTAAGTTATTGTTTGGATGGGTCACTGAAGCCCTGAGGACTCATTAAACTTCCCTAGTAGAGATTACGATAGCCAAGCACTGAACACTGAAGAATTCCAATACAGAACATGATGGCCAGTTATGAGGAAGAGGAGTCTCCAAAACACAGAAAAGAAAGCCAGAAAAATAAAATGGGAGCCAGGGACACATTGGTGTGGAGGCTAGTACTGCTGGATGTCAAGTCATTTGTGACCTAAGTGAAAGTTGCTGCAGTGGAATGGTGTGGGCAGAGTAAAGGTTATTGAAGGGAAAAACACAGTTGAAAAGGTTAAAATTTTGCCTTCAATTTTAAGTCAAGCCAGGTTGTGTGGTGCACACCTATAACCCCAGTACTCCGGGAGGCTCAGGCAAGAGGATTATAACTATGGTTACCCTGGGCAACTGAGGCAACTTAGTGAGATCTTGTCTCAATATGAAAAATAAAAACAACGGCTGGTGACGCAGCTAGATGAGAAAGCTGTGTTCAATTCCTAGTACCAAAAAACAAAAGCTATGTGTGACTGACCACAATTAAATGGAAGTCTATGTCACGGTGGAAAGATAAATAATTCAATGATATAATTGTTGAATTATATTAATGAAAGAACTTACTCTTAAAGCTGGGATCCAAGGAGGATAAGCCACTCATTCATACAGCAAATATTTACTATATGGCAAGAACTGTCCTAGGTTCTGGGAATACAGTGGAGGACAAACAAATCCCTACCTACCCTTAGGAAATAACTTTCACAGAGGACAACAGATTAAATATGTATGTAGGAGGAGGGAGGAGGGAGGAGGGAGGGACAGAGTAAACTATTTTGAACAAATACATCTCCATGGTTTTTGGCCTGAGCTCAAGAAGACATTTTCTGAGGAACTATACACGGTGTCAACCATAGCCCTAGTATAACTTCCCTCTGACAGTAAAAGAACTGCAAGAAAGGAGACAGCAGAAATAGATACACTGCTGAATGAGAGCTGTGAGAACAGAGGGATGAACAAATGCAGGTAAAAGGAAAGCAATGCAGCAGGGATTGTCTGAACAATTTCAATTTTCTCTTTTTTCTTTGCAGTGTCAGGGATTGAACCCAAGGCCTGGCAATTGCCAGGTAAGTGCTCTATCATTGAACCACATTTCTAGCCCTCAATTCCACTTTCTGATCACCCAGGAAATTCATGACCCACGGAGCAGGTTGGGTCCTCTCTGGAAATGCTCATATTATCTTCTATTTTATTTTTTAAAGTTAATTATCACAAAGACAGTTAAATCTTCAGCTGTATATTGTCTTTCTCTCCTGAAAGACAAGAAGTTTTATGAAGGCAATAAAGATATTATTAATATTAGTATCCCTGGTCTAGCAAAGGATAGATTATTAATAAGCACCAAATGAATAAGCAAACTGCTGTTTGAGGGGAAATAGAAAATATTGTTAGGCTATTTTAATATGTAATAATCTGCTGGTCATGTTAAACACCACTGCTTATCTCCATGCTAATACCCATGGATGGTAAATGTATTTCTAAGTGCTGGGTGTAATCATAATTGAATCCCGTCAGCATAAAATGTAATCTGAAATTATCTCTGACCTTATCAACATACCACCTTATTGTATCCTGTAGCTCAGAAAAATCAATGCTTGATTATAATTCTTCTGGATGGTTCATGGGGTTATTACTGTGAATAATCAATGTACTCAGATGCCTTCAGGAATGACTGGTTTACTCAGCTTGCTAGGCTTTTAAGCTCTTCAATTTGCTTTAGATAGTTCTTCCTTCCATTTCCTCACTTTATGTGGTTTTTGCTCCTGTGAGTATTCTTATTTCTAAAACATAGCCCCTTTTCTTATAAAGTTTTGCTTCTAAGTAGGAACAAGCTAGAAAATCAATTTCCTAAAACAAAATCTTAAACACTAACAGTGCTGACTATAGGTCTAAGGCAATTTATCTAGACTTCAATATATGAATTTAGGCTACATCTATGGTTCTGTGAGTTCTAAAATTGACAAATATGAAAATGCTAGATACCTACTGAAAAGAAATGTCAGATTCTATAATGGCAAGTCCTTGCAAAGATAGTTAAGTGATCCTAAAATTCAATTCTTGGGCTCATCAGCTGGCCATTTATTAGTTCTAATGAACTACCAAGACAGATAAAATATACATGACCTCAGCTGCGCTAAGTAGTTGCAGGAACATTTCATAGAAGCTTAGAAGTTAGAATAAAGATCAATCAATAAATCAATAGAACACTTTCAACCAACATAGCCAAAGAAAATTATTTTGATAAATAACATTTTTAAGGGACAAAGCAAACTTATAGGACAACACACAAGGATTGACAATTTTTGTATTAATGGACACCATTTTCACTAAATCTCATTTGTTTCAGGATACTTACCTTTGAACAAGTGGCAAAGGAAGGAAATTGAGGGTGGAAGTCATGTCCAGTCCACAGTCTAGCATAATGGTGGTTGATTTGAACTTGAGGATATTGCATGGTAAGGTTGGGTGCCCTGACAGGCAATACTGAAAAATATTAAATCACCTTTATCAGTAATCAATTACACAAAATGCTCAAGAAATAAATTGAACTATGTAAAACTGATGATCTTTTCTCATAAGAACAGCGTGTAAATTCAGCTTTCTATGCAACTTCCTTGGGTGCTACTTCCCTTAGCAGTATAAAATATTCAGAAGTTTCAGAGAACCTGGCTTTTTGTAGGACACCAAGTCATATGCTAATTTTTGAGGGCCCACAGTTGTTCAAAGTAGAAAGTTTCAAGGCTTGGCTATCTACTCTGCTTTTACATGACAGTTTCAAACTCTGAATATTTCAGCAGCATGTAAATACTGGCACTGCCTAAATTTGTGGCAGTCTATGAAACTCTAAACTGAAACCCCAAATTCTTTTTTTTTTTTTTTTTTTTTGCTTCCAACTGAATTAAGTCTTTTTAATCCTTTTGGTAATCTCTTCCAGGATTAACTACTTCTATTGTAGATGATGAAATATGTAAGGCTCCACTTCAAATGTTGGCACTCTATGAACATAGTCTCTTTCCCTTTTCTGCAACTCAGAATTAAAACTTTGATTCTTGTCTTATATTTCAGTCTCAGAAGTAGTTCCCTGCAGAAGTTATCTGAACAGTCTTATGCTTTTTAGCAGTGGTCTCTGACCAGGTACTATCTCCTCCATGAACACTACCAATGGACTTAGTTTAGATATGTATTAACTAAGAGGCATTCTCTCAAATGAATTTAAATGCACTTTATTTTTAGACAACCTACATGGCTTGCTTTTTTCCCCTAAAAAAACAATGCCTCCACTCCAAATAAATCATGGTCAAAATAAATGAAGCACTGAAGATGACATTAGTCCCATTTGTCTAAAATCCTGGTGTTGTGTAGATGACAAGCAGCAGCCAGTTATGACAAGTGATAGATCCATGGCTACCATCAAATCCATTAACATTTTCTATTTCTGAACCATCCTTAAAGAAAATCATAAATGGGGTCACATCATCCTCAAGAAGTCCAGGAGAGCAACCATGCCATCTGGATTCATGTTTGCACCAATAAAGAACTGATAGTTTTTGAAATTAGCAAGGATGTACTTGATTTGCTCTGCAGCCCCCATCATACACAGTTTTACTCTTTCTGGTCTTTGTTCTTCATGTTTGCCTTGATTGACTTCATGTAATCTTTTTTTTTTTTTTTTTTGTCTTTTTGAGACAGGGTCTCACTATGCAGTTCAGGCTGGCCTTAAGCTCACTTTGTAGCTCAGGCTGGTCTCGAACTCACAACAATCCTCCTGCCTCAGCCTCCCAAGTGCTGGGATTACAGACATGCGCCACCACGCCCGGCTCATGTAACCTTTGATGTACTTCTAATGTACACCTCTTTTGTGAAGCTGGTTTCCTGCAACTGATGGTTCATTACAATATCTACACCAGTGACTACTGTGCTTTTGGTGCCTTCACTCTCTGGACCTTCAGCAGAGGCATTGCCACCAATGAGCAGGTCATCAATGTTACCCTCTGTTCTACTGACTATCTTGCCCTCCACTTCCAGGTATAGCCCATCCGCAATCTCCCAGATCTTGTAAATGTTGGAGAACATCTCATCATGGCTGATGAGGTCCCAGTAGATAATCATGATGGTGGCTGAGGGAGGTGGTGGCTGCCACAAGCTTAGCAGGAGCTGGGAGCCAGAGTGAGCATGGTACAGCTGGAGTGGCACTCAGGGGGTAAAGGGGAGCAGGCAGAAAAGCAAAACCTCAAATTCTATCCTAGGTTTGGTCTCTCTTCTGTAAATAAGCCAAATGACTTTCCACAAAGAGGAAATTCTCTGAAAAGTTAACCAACAGCATGAAACTGGGATATCTTATTGCCAACCAATCAGGGGTCTATTTGCACTAGTAGGGGCAAAAAGGGGGAATGTTGATGTAAAACAATGAATTGATCTGAAACATTTCATATGTGCTCTTCAATGTATTGGGTGTGACAGACAAGCTACAGTGAAAACTTTCTGTGAGGCACCCTGCCATCTTTAGAAATTCTACTCCTACTCTGGAAAAAACGGCTAACCAACCCCCTTCACCTGCCCCATCACACATACTTGTAAGTTATTCTGTGATGACTCCCTTAAACTTTTTGCAAAGCCCAGAAAATGGAATGATTAACATTCTCAATCCCTCAACTGGTCCACTGTTTCTTTTTGATGTATGTAGGATAGGACAAGACAGAGTACCGCTACAGAATCATCCAGCTCCACTGTTCAGCCAAGTCTCTTCACACATTTGTTGCTCTATTGGTTCTTTCTGTGAATGGGATGGATTTTTTACATTTCTCCAGAGGACATTACAAAAATTGATAATTTCTTTTAAACGGTGTGTTCTATAATGATGTCAAGAACCAAGAACCTGTGGATACTTTGCAAACTTCTTTCTTCCAAGTTAATGTAGGAGAATTATTATTTTAACAAGTCATTTGTAACTCATGGTCTCAAAAGGTACACAGGTATAGTGACTGCCTGGTTCATACAACCCATAAAAGAGGTACTCAGAGACTGCCTGGCAGCCTCCAACACTGCACTAAGTCTAATATGCTGTTTCCTCTCAATAGGTAGTCTACCATATAGTAAGGGTTATAAAGCTAATGCACAAAATCTCATCATGTGACTTTAATTTTAAAACTAGAAATAAGTCTACATTATAAAAAACTTAAAAGCTAGTGGAAATAGAAAAGTTATAATTACAGCATTGCACTTATTTTTATATTTCTTTTCATTTTTATAATAAATTTTGTACACATATAATTTTGTGTCCTGCTTTTAAAACTCATGATTGTTTTTCTCCTCTGTGTTGTATTACATATCACATTTTTGGCTAAGTTAAAGTTCTATTATTTTTTAATTCAGTCATTGTCTTACTGTTCAACATCTAGGTTACCTCCATCACTGTATAATAAACACAACTGTGCTCATCATTTCAGTGCTGAGGTTTTTTCCATATTGGATGATATCTTTAGAGGATTCCCAGAAGTAGCATTAACTAGGTCAAAAAATATGAGCACTTTATGGCTCTTGAAATTCGCTGCCAAAATGCTTTCCAAAGAGGTTGTACCTATTTACAATATTGTTGGCAATATATCAGATCTGTCCCACTGTTCATACATTACATTCAAAATCATCCACAATCTTATCATGATGCAGCTATAACCTTAATTAAATGGACCTAACCAAGGAAAGTCACTTATTTGATGAACATATTTTGTTCTGAGAGATAGTTTGGTAAAGTTACTAAAAAGCTAGGATTTGGAGTAAGATTGCCTGACCTTAAATCTTTGTCACTTATTATTAATATGTGATTTTGCAAAGACTCAGTTTCTTCATCTGGGTGACAGGACTAGAATTCAGTTTCTTATGTTCATTTTTAGTTGCTTTTGGTATAGTATCACTGAGAGGCAAAAGAGGTCACCTAAGTCTGGGGGAGTAATTTACATTCTACAGTGGCATTTACTACTATCTTAGACATTTGTGTATACCTCAGTACTAGGTAAAATATTTTTGGTTTATGTTTGTAACATATGAGGATTCTTGTTTTTCTCACCACTGTTTAAAATGAACTGTCAGCCATTGTCTGAATATCACCTCTCTACCATTTGTAGCTTCAACTTCAGGAATAGCTATAAATAAATACTGTAATACTGTCTTTTATTCTCTTATGCTCTCTACTAAATTATCTTCTCATAATTTAGTGTTTAGCTCTATACATTTCGGGTATTTTTCTCAGACTCAACTTATACTTTGCTAATTCTTTGTTCAGTGTTATCAAACCTAACAACCTATGGATTAAACTGATGAAATTTTCTTATCTTTCCTTTTATTTCTTTTAAAGAAATAGGGCCTTACTATGTCATTGAGGCTGGCCTTGATCTCTTGGGCTCAAACTATCCTCTGCCTCTGTCTCCTGAGTAGCTGGGATGACAGGTGTGTGCCACTAAACCTGATCTGAAATTGTTTTACATTTTGAAATTCCTTTTTCAATGACCATATCTTTCACTTCTAAAAATTCTCCTTTGTTAGTATTCTGTGTTGTTATATTCAGAGATTTGGTCCCTTTAGATATTCCTTTAATAATTTTCACAAATTAATTTTATTTATTTAGTTGTTATTTATTTATATTTTAAGTAAGGTCTTACTATGTAGTTTAGGATGGCCTTGAACCCACTAGGTAGCCTAGGTCGGCCTCAAACTTGAGGTGATCCTCCTGCTTCAGCTTTCTAGGAGCTGGGATTATAGGCCTCCACCATCATGCCTGGCCATGTATTAATTTTAGCGTCTCTGTTGGATTGTGTATGATACTCCTGGGAATATTGTGACTGCTGATTCTAACTCATGGCCCATTTCATTATTTACTGTTATTTTAAAATTGTGGACAATAAACTTTGGTGGGGCTTCATCTATAGAAATTCATAAAGAATGGGCTAAGGAATTCCCACTCCAAATGTCACTATTTTGAAAGCAATTTCTATGTTGATTCCTTAGGTTGAACATGTAACAGGACATGCAAATCAGACTTTTGACATATTCAAAGCATGGGACCAAGCTTCTTTCTAGGATAGGCTTTCTTTTTAACCTCATAGCTATATTAAATGTAATTTTTTCTAGTGATACTTTCATTGGGGTTTCTACTTACTAATTTTGAAATATGCATTTCTAGCTATTCTATTTATTACTAACAATAACAAGAAACACCCGGACCTGGTAGTGCATGTCTATTATCCAATTAAGGCAAGAGGATCACAGGTTTGACCCCAGGTTGCACAATTTAATGCCTTTGTGTGACCCTATTTCAAAATACAAATGATGCTGGGTGTGGTGGTACACACATGTAATGCTAGAATTTGGGAGACTGAGGCAGTACCATCACAAGTTTGAGGTTACTTAGTGAATCTGAAACCAGCCTGAACTGCAAGGTGAGACACTCTCCCAAAAAAGTAAAACAAAATGAAACAAGGTCCCCCAAAACCAAAAAACTACCACCAAACTTCTTTGTTTTCTAATGTGTCAGTTTGGTAAAACACTGCCCTAAAAAGATTCAGCAAGGTTTTATAATTCTATGAAAAAATGTCAAATTGTA
>PVKA01016547.1:0-47709 GCA_004027165.1 Ctenomys sociabilis
AAAAAAAAAAAAAAAAAAAAAAAAAAAAAAAAAAAAAAAAAAGAAAAAGAAAACAAGGGACAAGAAAAAAAAGTCAGGATTGTCCTGCTACAATGTTGTATATGGTTTGATTTCTAAATTTCTGTTTAAAAATCTGTATTGCTTTTTTTCACATTCTATAGGGATTTAAAGTTTAGAATATCCATGGTTGTTGGAAATTAGCAGTTCCATGTTGTTTGATAACACACAGAGGCGTTTGATATTCACACAGATAGCGATGCTAAGCTCAACTGCCTGTATTACAGGGTAGTAATAAAATCATTAAGCTTCTCTTCTGGATGTTTAACAAAGTTTTCAGACCAAAAATTAGAGAAATAGAGGGGCTACAAGCATAGCCAATATCTTGGCCCTAGCATTTCAAGGTCAGTGAGGACTCAGGACATAAGGGAACCTGTGCTGTGACATCCTGTAACTCAGAAGTGCCCCAAATTTTCTGATCAAGGAGATTATGGGGCCACACAGGAAAGTGATTGACAATGTAGAGTGTGCCTAAGGAGAGTCACATGGAGAGAAAACATTCTTTCAGGCTTTCACAGAGAGCAAATTGGTCAAGCAATGGCTGTGACTCATCCAGATGGCTGACACTGGCAAAGGATCTACAAAGTGATGTACCTGGTTTTAGGGTAAATCCTGAGGTTGTTTTACTGACCTTGTCAGACAAAAGTTACATTTTTAGTTATATAAGTTTTACATTAATTTGGTCTTAACCATCCAGCAGGAAAGCATAACCACAAGGTATAAAAAATAATGCCATATTAAGATGCTGAGCTGTAAAAGGCTCAATTCAATAACTTCTGACAATTGCCAGTTCTGCTGATAACCCACTACTATTATGGACTATTGGACTATACTGGGTTATTTTGCTGGATTCAAGTACCTACAATTTTTCAACTGGCTTCAAATATGAAAAGGTCCTTTAAAGACTTCTCCAAATACTGCTTTTCTAACTGCAATGCAACACTCATCTCTGACAAAACAAAATAAAAAAGGGGGATATGTTGGGAGCCACAAAGCTAGGAAATCGATCACAAGTCTGTAGGTGGGACTTGGCCCAGTGCCTAAAGCAAACAGGCTAGCTCACTCCTGAGATGAGCGTCCTGGCTGGGCAAGGTCAGCTCTCAGCTGCTAGGTAGCCTCGTGTCAAGCATCACTAACTTCACAACAGTGTAAATAAAAGACTGTTCTGTTGTGGAGAATAAAATATATATGTATACACAAGAGAGTTAGGATAAATATGCAGCTACTTTCTCTTAGTTCATTGAGAACAAACGTTTGTATTAATATTATTTAAACAAAATATTATGTGTGCATCTTGTCCTCTGAATAACTACTACAAAGATAACAATGTGCAATGTGACAATGACCATTGAAGAAGAGTAGCCATGGCCCTCCGCTATCCCATGGTTGTGGGCCTCAATAAGGGCCACAAGGTGACTAAGAATGTGAGCAAACCGAGGCACAGCCGCCGTCGCGGACGTCTCACCAAACACACTTAGTTTGTGTGGGACATGATCCGGGAGGTGTGTGGCTTCGCTCCCTATGAGCACCGCGCCATGGAGCTGCTCAAGGTCTCCAAGGACAAGCGTGCCCTCAAGTTCATCAAGAAAAGGGTGGGGATGCACATCCGTGCCAAGAGGAAGCATGAGGAGCTGAGCAACGTGCTGGCCGCCATGAGGAAGGCAGCTGCCAAGAAGGACTGAGTCCCTCTGGAATAAAGCTTTGCAGAAAGTTCAAAAAAAAAAAAATGTGCAATGTATTATTGTAACCATCCTACTAACCTGATTTGATACTGTTTCATTACTATTTTATCTTTCTTTTCTCATTAAAATGAACAAAAAGCTAAAATGAGATAAAGTTTCTACATTTCATTTGAATTGATAAAATTATGATGGCCAGCAGACTGTGGTAAAAGATAGGTAGGTGGGTAAAAGAGGAAAGAAAATGGATAGACACCTAAGATACCTAGAGGCTCCAGAAAAAGAGCTATACGGAGATGCAGTCAAAACACTATAGAAAAATAAGAGTGTAAGTGCCACACAGAACATCAGGGAAAAAAACAAAGATAGAACAAGTGAGCAAAAATAGCAGGCTCAGGCCCTCTCCTGTTAATAACTACATTAAATGTAAGTAATATGTGTACACAAATTAAAAGACAGAGTTTTGCAGAATTGATGTCTGCTGAGGGCACAGCTTGGTGGTAGAACACCTGTAACCCCACCCTGAGTTCCACCCCCAGAACTGAAAAAAAAAAAAAACATGACCCAAGAATAAGCTATCTACAAAATATTTCAAACATAGCAGTGTAACTTATAAGCAGTTTAAAAGCAACCAGATAGGAAAGAGATATGATGAAAACATTAATCAAAAACAGGTCAAAAAGGCAAGAGGGTCTACAATGATATCAGATAAAGTAGACATCATAGCAAAGAAAATTACCAGAGAGAGAGAGAGAGTAATAAAAGTGTCAATCTACCAAGAAGACATAACAATCCTGTCAAAATATGTGAAGCAAAACTGGATAGAACTGAAAGAAGAAGCTAATACACAATTCAACTGAAGATTTCAACCTACCTCTCAACAACTGACAGAAGAATTAGACAGAAAATCCAAATTCAACAAAACCTTCAACAGTAAAGCCTAATCAACATTTACAGGACACTCCATTCAACAACAATCAAATATACGTTCTTTTGAATATCCCGCACTACATACATCAAGATGGACCATTAGCCACTAAACAAGCTCAACAAATTTTAAAAGAATCAGTCATATGGAGCATGTGTCTGCCAGTAATCTCAGCACTTGGGAGGCTGAGCCAGGAAACCCCTTTGAGTGTAAGACCAGCCTTGGTTATACAATGAGATTCTGTCTCAAAAACAAATTTTTTTAGTTTTTTTTTTTTTCTTATATATTTAGTATAGGGTCTCACTACATAGATTGGACTCAATAATAAGTGATCCTCTTATTTTCAACCCCCATGTACTGGGATTACAGGCGTGTGCCACCATGCCCAGTCTCTACCACCTTAGCATGCCCCAAGAGTAGGGCTAGCAAGGCCTGCCAGGGATCGCACCCCAGTCCCTGTGCCTGTCTAACCAGGTGCTTTAATCCACTGAGTTATCTGGCCAGCCCTCAAATTTTTTTGAAGTCATAAGAAGTGTGCTATCTAACCATAAATGGCATTTTTTTTAAATGGACTTTATAACAGACAAAAACTTTAAATACTTGGAAGCAAAATAATACACAAGTAATTTACAGGTCAAGAGAAAATCACAAATGAAATTTTAAAATATGTTGAACTAAATAAAACACTATGGAAAACGACAGTACAACAAACATATCAAAATTCCCAAGTCATAGCTAAAGCAGTTGTGGCAGGAAAACTTATAGCACTAAGTTCACACATTCAAAAAGAAGGAACTCTCAAATCAGGAGAATTTGGGAAAAGAATAGTAAAGTAAGTCCAAAGCAAAAGAGGAAAGAAAGACACAAGTAGAAACCAATGAAACTGGATATAAAAATAATAATGAAAATAGGTGAAATAAAGAACTGGTTGTCTGGGAGGTCAGTAAAATTGACAATCCTTTAACAGGACTGACAAAAAAAGAGAAGACACAATTACTAATGTTAGGGAGGAAATGGGAATCATTACAGACCCTTCAGACATTAAATGGTAAGAGTATACTACTTAAAAACTCTCACACATACATTTGACAATTTAAATCAAATGGACAAATTCCTTGAAAAACACAGTCTACCATGACTTACCCCATATGAAACAGATGCTTTGAACAGCCCTTTCACTATTATATTGAATTTGCAATTTATCAGCTTCCAGAAAGGAAATCTTCAGGGTCACATGGTTTTGTTGGAAAATCCTACCAAATTTTTAAAGAGGAATAAAACATAGTGCTCCACAATCTTTTTCAGAAAACAGAAGAGACAAGAACATGTCTCCGTTAATTGCATGTACTATAGTATTACCCAGGTGCTATCAGACAAAGACAATACCACACACAAAAACAGCCTAAGACAAGTATCCCTTGTGAATATAGATGCAAAAATCTCAACAGAACACCAGCAAACTGCAGCACTATGTAAAAGAAGCGACACCATGACCAACTGGAGCTTATTCTAGGCATGAAGGGCTGGCTCAGAATCCAAAAATCAGCTATTAACAGACAAAGGAAGAATTATTCAGTCAATTTAGTTGATACAGAAAAGTATTTGACAAAATTCAATTAGAAGTTTTAGCCATAGTCATAAGGCAAGAAAATGGAATAAAAGGCACACAGATGAAAAGAATACACTATTTTCTATGTAAAAAAAAAAATCCCAAATTTGCCAAGTGTAGCAGCATATATGTGTAATCCCAGCACTTAGGAGGCTGAAGCAGGAGGATCACTGGCCAGCCTGGGCTACATGGTGAGTTGAAGGGTGCTCTAACCTATGTGACAAGACCCTACCTTATAAGAAAAAGCCCAAATTATCTTTTATTAAAAACAAAAACTAGAACTAAAATGTAAGTTCAGCAAGAATGAAGCATACAAGATAAATATACAGAAGCATGAGCTATCTAACCACAAATGGCATTTTTTTAAAAAATGGAATTTATGACAGACAAAAAAACTTTAAATACTTGGAAGCAAAATAACACAAGTAATTCACAGGTCAAGAGAAAATCACAAATGAAATTTTAAAATACCTTGAACTAAATAAAACACTATAGAAAATGACAGTACAACAAGCATATCAAAATATCATGTATTAGCAATGAACACATGCACACTGAAATTTAAAATATACAATTTACAATTACTCAAGATGTTCAAGTGTAAATCTAACAAACATCTGCAGAGCTTATATGCTGAAAACTACAAAATGTTGGAGGAAGAAACCAACGAAGGCAGGCATGGTGGGAGGCTAACAGGAGGATTGTAAGTTCAAGGCCAGGCACCTCATCTGAAGTATAAGTAAATAAGTGAAAAGTCTAATAAATAAAAAGATGACATATCATGTTCCCAAACTGGAAGACAGCATAGCAATGATGTCACTCTCCTGAAGTTGACACATAGGTCCGACAGAATTCCTGTGAAAATCCCAGCCTGATTTTTTGTGACTATAAATAAGATTCTTCTAAATTTCAAATAAACGAGAGTAAGTAAAAACAATTTCTACAAAGAAAGTAAGATGAAAGGAATCGATCTACATGATTTCCAGGATTCTCTGGTAGCGCTGAGCAAGATGTGTGATGTTGGTGGAGATAGACACACAGATTCATGGGACAGAATACAGAGCCCAGAGATAGGCTTGTAAGAGTCTGCCAACAGGTATTTGGCAAAAGTACGAAACCAACATGACAGAAGAAAATGGTCTTTTCAAGTCATGGTGCTGAGAGAGTTTGGATCCCTCTGTGTAACAGAAGGAAAAGGAAAGCTGTGGTGTCTTGGGTCTTCCTGTGAGAGGAGAGAGAGCTGGGAAGGTGCTGAGAGCAGACTGAGCAGGAGAGGACTCCAGGGCCTCTGCCTGGTCTGCCTGGGACCCCACGCTGGGACCCACCCGATGCCCGAGAAGCTCATCCAGCTGGTCAGTGACCTCCTTGTCTGCAGCCCCTCTGCACTGCATGTGCGGTCACCACTCAGTTTGCCTCCCTAGGCCAAGAAGGGTTTTATCAGCTGAGAGCAGGTAAGGCGATTTGTGCTGCACTTCTGGGGTGGAGGGCCAGGCCCCCTTCTGCAGCCTGCCAGGCCCGGCCATGGGAACACTCCTCCACCCCCTGTCCCAGTCGGCTGACCACGGTCACAGTGGCCTCCCTTGAATTCAGTCCTGTCCGCTTTCCCTCCGGCTGAATCTGGTTGGAGCTTTAGAACCATAATTACAAAATGAGGGGCATTTCAAGCATGTCTGCGGCAGCAGGCCACCGCCTCGCCTTCACAGCCTGCACAGAAAGCCCCAATTCCCATTTTCAGCTTTGCTTTCTCTAACCGGCACTGAGAAATGAGACATATTTAAGAAAAGAGTCCAGCTGCAGCCTCCTCAGTTCTGTGATTTCCCCTATTTTTCCAGAGATAATATGTAATTTGATAACGAAAATTTAAAAAAACGTACTGTAAAGGAGTCTTTCCAAATAGCAACCTTAGTTTTTTTGCTCATTTTATTGGTTTATGTGATGCTTAGTTAAATTATGTAAGAATAGTATTGCAGCTGGCATACACAGGCTGAGTTAAAAGCGAAGGGCTCTTAGTGTGCACGCAGCTCAGCCCAGTGGGGCAGTAGAAGTGTGCAGCCCAGGAGCCACAAACGTCTCGTGTTCCTGAGTGGGAGCCAGTGTGCCTTACAAGGAACTGCTGGTGTTGCTTTAGCCAGTGAGCCAGGTCAACACAGCTTGTTTTCAAAGCTCTGTCTTGATGTCGATAATAACAACTAGAACTTATCAAGCGCTTTCTTGTGCCAGGTACCATGCGAGCTGCTTCTAAACATACCTCAATTAACCATTCCCCAAAGAATATATTATCCCAATTTTACAGACAAAATTACAAAACAAAGGGTAGATGCCTTCCACGTCTGGACTACTAACACCAGCAGTGTGACCACAGGGCCGCACACCAGCCAGACCGCGTAGGCCAGCACTTCCCGCCCGTTGTCAGCTCCACCTCGAGCAGAGCAGCGTGGTAGGGTCGGCCTGGGCCTGGCGCCAGGCCGTGGCCAGGGGTCCCTGTGCCCAGAATTTTCTGGGCACCGCACACCCTGCACCTCTGAGCTGCTGGGCAGAGCTCTAGTGTCCTGGGGAGAAAGAAGCATCAGCGCCTGGCTCTCCCTTGTGGGGTGTGTGTCTCACTTCCTCGTCTCCCGGAGACTCAGCCCTAGAAGAGCTGTGCTCCCTGCCATCCCCTAGCTTCACGTCAGGATGCCCGGGAAGCCCTACGAGCCCCTGCTCCTGAAAGGGCCTCTGGCTGCTGGGAGAGGCTGGAGCCATGCTTCTGGGGTGCCAGATACCCTACTCCAGCTTAGATTGAAATTGGGTATGCTGCTTTCTCTGCCCCAAACCTGGGGATGCTCTGGTCCTGTTGGAGCTTCCTAGTCACGTCTCATCTAGTGTATAGGACAGTTCTAGCCTCCTGGCCATGGGCAGAGCAGAAGGACGCTCGTCTTCTGCCCCTCAGGGTTGAGGATGTGCTGCCTCCTGGTGTGCGCATCTGTGGCTCCCCGCTTCCACATGGGTGAGGCACACGTGAGGCTGGGCTGGCCGGGGAGCAGCCACAGCCTGGCCTCAGAAGCTAAAGATGATGGAGGCTTCTTTCTCCCAGTGAGTGTCAAGCCCTTCTGCTGTGTGCTGCGGCCCCTCAGGGACCCAGCTGAGGCTCTAGTTCTTTGGGGTTTTGCTTTAATTTTGATAGTTAACATCTGTCATATTTGTTTTTCTGTTTCCCCTAATTATTTGACTGACTACAGAAACCTTTTCTTGTGTAATTCACAGCCTTTTAAATTTAAGAGAGTTTTATGAAGTTACCCAGTCTGTCCTTGTACTTTCAGTCCTGCCTCAGCTCCCAAACAGCAGGGATTCCAGGCACAGCTGCTACCCCTGGAGTGTAATACCTACATATACCCCACCCAGGCTGCGGGCCTTAGCACAGTAGTTGGTGAACAGAAATGCATCACAGGGGCAAGGCCGTGCGTCCTAGGTGAGTGTGCTGGCACAGCCAGAGTCAGAGGGCCTGCTCTCTCTGCTCAAAGAAACAAAGCAATTCCCTTCCACCTTTGCCTAAGGGCACTAACCCTCCTACAGGGACATAACCTCACCACCTGATCACTCCCCAAAGTCTCCTTCTCTAGTGGCCACGGGGATTTAGAGTCCACATCTACGTGGCAGACGTGCCGGGCCCTGTCCTGCTCCTGTAGCCGCGGACCGGGTAACTCATAGTGGACAGAAGCTCTAGACCCTGGAGACTGCAAGTCCAAGAACAAGGTCAAGCACCTGAGGCAGCCTTGCTGCTGTCATTTCACGGTGGAAGGGGGAAAGATGGAAAAGAGGGGCCAAGACAAACCCTGCTGCCCAGGGCTTTAGTCCATTTATCCGAGCAGTCTCCCCGCAGCACTGCCACGGTATGGAGCCATGAATTTAGGGGACCCAGTCAGACAACAGCAAGCCTTATGCTCCGAAATGCCAACATAATGGTGGTTACAGCACAACAAGCTTTAGTTGCATATTTAGTAGGTGCTGAAATTCTAGGAAGACGTTTCTACTCACATTAGCTGACTTTTTAGTGTGTCTGACAGAGGTCTATGGAGCCTTTGCTTTGTGCCCAGTGCCCTGCTGGGGCCAGCGTGGGGAACACCCACTGCCTCGGAAAAGCTGTATCCACTGGGTGCAGAGCTGTGGGGTGATGTGAGGTCATGCCAGGGGCTGATCTGCTGCTCACAGGAGGAGCGGCCAGTTGAACAGAGTGTGGATAAAGAGGGTTGTGGATGCCGTGGGAAATGTCCAGGCAGAGGTGGAGCACATGCAAAGGCAGAGGCAGGAAGCAAGGGTGCGGTACGGTGAGCACCGTGAGGAAGGGGCCAGGAAGACCAGTGGTACAGTGCCGGCCTCACCATCAAGCCCATGCTTTATCCTAAGAGTGATGGGAGCCAATGGAGGGCCTCCCACCTAACAGGGAAAATGCAGACGCAGCCAGCCGATCAATTAGACAGCTTTCATAATCAGCCATCTCACTGGCACAGCACCTTGGGTTTTACGAGCTTCTTCCCCATCATTAGCTGTGGCTCCTTCCTGTGCAGCAGCCCCCTGAGGGAGATGAGCCATTCCTGTGCTGAAGGGTGCCCTGAGGCCCACAGAGGCAAGGGGCCTGCCCCATGGTGGCTGTCACACTCCTCAGTCATGAGAGGTGGCACCAGCCCTGCGGGACTTCAGCCAGGGTCTACGCGCTCAAGGTGGAGAGGTGGTACTGGAGGGCTGTATGGGGCAGTGGTCAGCGCAGGGCAACAGTCTGCCAGGCCAGAGCCCAGCTCCTAGCTGGGTGACACTCACCTGTGAGGTGAATCCAGCACATTATTTAACCTCTTCAGCCCTCTTACTCCTCATGTATAGAACAGGACAACCACACTGACCTTGCAGGGTTGCTGCGGTGCTTGAATGAAATACTGTGTGTGAAAGCATCTCACTTAGCTGAAGCCCAACAAATACTGTACATTTCAATTTTAAAGAGAGGCATAGGTTGCTTCCTGGTGTCTTTTTTCTTCAGTATAGAGCTACCGCCCAAGCTCTTTTAATTTTTATTTTTAACCAGGCTCTTGCTAAGTTGCCCACGTTGGGCTCAAGCTTCTCATCCTCCTCCTTCAAGTAGCTGGGATTAAGGGAGTAGCCCCTGGGAAAAGCTCCTTTGATTCTGGAATTCAGGGTACCCTGGTTGTGGAAGCTGAATGAGGCTCAACTCCCTCTGCAGCAGGATTCGTTGTTTGTGGTATGGATTGCATCCTTGCACAACATACAGACATCTAGGGTGGTGTAGAGGGGGGAGCAGTTCAAGAGCCGGTTCTCCTCAGGGAGGGCACTCACTCACGCTCCCAGGGACGTCTTCACGGCTGATGTCTCCTTGGGCTGCAGCTGAGCAATTCATCTTCTCCCCTCACATCAGGATGCCTTCAGGGCAGGTCTGGTACAACTTGAGGATCTGGGGATCAAACCACAGCATCCTGATTTGTCACTTAAACAACTGAGTTAATGGGCATGCCCCCAACAATTCTTCAGTGGCAGCTTCCTGGAAGCCAGGGCAGAGCAGGAGCTCCAGATGTCCCCAGGCTGTAATGTGGCAGCCTTCAGAGCCACACGAGGAGCTGTCTGGGGTCAACACCCTGGGGAGCAGTGCTGAGGGGATCTGGAGACTACAGTGCTGGGCTAGACTCATCCAAGGAGGTAAGGAAGGCATGTCGGGTGCAGTATAGGGGCTCAGAGCACAGGGAGATCTGTGAATCGTGATGTGGAACTCAGAGTCCTTGGCAGACTTGTAAAGCTTTTGATCCTGGCCTTGGAAGTGCTCTAAGAATGCCACTGGAACAAGGCACCACGAGTTTTACTGGCTTGGCATGTCACATTTGATCCTGAAGTCCGGTCTGCTAGAGATGGGTAGGGGTTGAATGGGGGCTTGGGGCTAAGAGAATGATGGCTTAATCAGTGATTCAGTTTTACCTGGACCCACAGCCAGAAATACACACTGTACAGTGAGCCAGCAAACGCATGTGCACGCATGCATACACACCTGAGATTAAAGTTTCCTTAAGCAGTGCCTATACTCCTATATGTACTGCACTCTGAGATTTTATTTTCTATTTTGTTCCATTTCATTAAATTGATTTCATGACCTGCTAATGAATTGCAACTTGTACTTTTAAAAACATGGGTCTAATAGATGATGACTTGTCCTTGAAAATGATTGAAGAAGATATTTTTCATGAATAATGAAATTCAGATGAGTGATGCGAAAGGCTGAACAGCCTGACTGTGTACTTTAAATGCCTGTAGCAGATCCAGAATCTAGTTTTCTGTCATCTCTGAACACTGAGGTTGGAAATAGGAAAACAGCAACAGTATGAAGAATTGCTGTGGCATTTACAAAACACCGGGTTGGTGTAAAACTGGTCTAGGCCCTTGAAAGGGATAAAAATCTAAATAACAAACAGTTCTTACAGGAGTCCATAATCTGGTGGGAGAAAGAGACTGGATTCCAAAGACTGAGGGAGAGGGGTTTCAACAGTTTGGCAAACTGTTGCTGGGGGTGACATCACCCACTAGAAATAGGGACTTTAGAATAATCACATGTGATAAATCGAAAAGTATGCACACTATAATGGCCAGGAAGTGTGGAACCACGCCCTAAGACAATACAAGGAAGTCCCTCAGTGCTGGGCATGGGAGACCCCTGGAAGCCCCCGTATGCAAGGGAGGCCTCGGCCTGGAACTCGAGGCCTGTCCCAGATGGAGCGGGCATCATGGTGGAGGTGATGGGGGGACACACAAGCTGGCCTGTGCAGCAGGGCGCAGGGGAATGAGAAGGTGGGGCCCATGGGTGCTACCTGTCCACAGGGAGCCGGAAGTCTCTGTGCACTACAGGGTTGGCCAGAAGCTGTCAGCTTTGGGGCTGACAGCAGAGCAGAAGCCGCCCCTGTAGCCAGGCCTGTGCCGCTCATGAGTGAGGCTTACGACACTCGCCAGGAGTGGGAACCTCAGTTCAAGAAAATAATAGAGGCTGAGCCTGCTGGTGCACACCTGTAATCCCAGCACTTCGGAGGCTGAGGCAGGAGTCCAAGGACAGCCTGGGCTACACAGCGAGACCCTGTGTTTAAAAGACAAGAACAAGAAGGAAGAGGAGGAAGAGCAGGAGGAGAAAGGAAGGAGGGAAGGAAGGAAGGAAGGAAGGAAGGAAGGAAGGAAGGAAGGAAGGAAGGAAGGAAGGAAGAAGAAAATGGTGAACAAATTAGTCCAGAAATGGTGAAACCCATAGTAAGAAAAAAACACTACACTGGAGAATCTAAAAACTGCATAAGTGAAGACCCCCAGACATATGTGCAGGGTGCTTTTGTTTTGCCCTGACACACAATACCTGACGTATCCTGACACATCACGTGATGTGCTGACACGTGTACACACACAGCCTCAAGTCAGCTCACAAATGTGTTGGTTTGGGATGGGGTCGTTCAAGGCGCCTCTTCTGGCCCCTCCCCCGTG
Source organism: Ctenomys sociabilis (assembly GCA_004027165.1). Lineage (NCBI taxonomy): Eukaryota > Metazoa > Chordata > Mammalia > Rodentia > Ctenomyidae > Ctenomys > Ctenomys sociabilis. The sequence continues at coordinate 11,762 of PVKA01016547.1, forward strand.
CAGGGCCTCCAGGACACACTCCTCCTGCCTGGTCATGACTTGGTCCCCCTGAGCAGCATCCCCCGTCCTCCACCCTGACCAGAGCTGTTCTCTTCCACACTGCTCCACAGCAACTGTGTTGGGTTCCGTGTCTGAGTGAGAGCACGGCAAGAGCGCGTCTGTCCACGTCTGGCTCGCTTCACCAACCAGGCATGCTCAAGGGTTTCCTGTGTTGTTGCCGGTGACAGGATTGCCTTCTCCTTCATGGCTGAGGAGTATTTAGCTTTGTATATATACATTTTCTTTATCCAAGCGCTTGGTGGGTTCTGTACATCTTAAGTTTGCTCTACATCTCAGCTATTGTGAATACTGCCGCAAGAAACATGAGACTCTTTGTCATATTGATTTTATTGATGGATTCAGTTTTTCGGTTTTTTGGTTTTTTTTTTGAGACAGATCTCACTGTGTAGCCTAGGCCACCCTCAAACTCACGGCAGTCCTCCCGCCTCAGCCTCTCGAGTGCTGGGATTATAAGTGTGCACCACCACAATGGCCCTGTTATACTGATTTTATTTTCTATGGATATATGCCCAGTAGTGGGATTACTGGATCAAAATTAATGTATTTAAAGTGTTTTACAAAAAATAAAGTAAAGAATAAATCCAAAAGGTAAGAATAAGAAAATGGGAGAGAAAATACAGAACTTAGAAAGTATCACATTGAATTTTTAAAGAATATTTAAATAAAAATAATTCGGTGGAAGGGTTAAACAGTTGGCAATACTACTGAAGAGAAAATTTGTGAATTGGACCCAAAACAGAACTCAGAGAGTTAAAGTCATGGACAACATGAAGGAAAATTAAGGAGCATAAAGAGCAGAATAAAACGGCCCAGCAGATACATTAGAAATCACAAGAGAAGAAATATATGAAGCCAGGATGGGGAAGAATTTTTAGCATTGAACACAGAAATGAATTATCAGTAAGAAACCCAGCTGGACATCTGAGAGGGTTACATCGCAAGGGGCTCACTCCTCACACACCGTGGGGAGCCGCCAGCCACAGACAGAGCCACGAAGGCTGCCAGCTCAGCGATAGGCAGCAAGCAGAGGCCCGAGTCAGTGCCCCGGAAGACTCACGATGCCAAGTACAGCCTCAAAATGCTGGCAGAAGTAACTGTTTAAGAATGTGAAGTCCAAACACAGATTTAACAATTCATTTGGCAAAATACCAAATGAATTCTCACAGAACTAGGGACAACAATCCCAAAATTTTTGTAGAACCAGAGAAGATCCAGAATAGCAAAAGCAACCCTGAATAATAAGCAAAAAAGGAGGCCTCACAATCGCAGAATTCAGCTCATGTTACAAAGCTACTGTGAACAAAACAGCATGGCCCTGGCACAGAAACAGACTCCAAGGACCAATGGAACAGAATGCAGGAAGCAAAACCAACCTCAGGAGTGGGTGGCTTTTTGATCTTGAGCAAAGGGACCACAAACATACACAGGAGGAAAACTAGCCTCTGATAAAAGGTGAGGGGAACCAGGCAGTGCGCACGCAGCAGATTGACTCTAACCCATGCCTCTCACCCTATGCTAGACTAAAATCAAATGGATCAACTGTTGGATAAATTTTACATGGAAAGGCTCGCCAGCCCTGGCTATTGGAGATGCGCAAGTGTAAACAGCACTGAGTTCCGCCTCACTCCAGAGAGTGGCCGTCACCAAGAGTCAAATAATGGGGGCCAGGGACATAGCTCAGTGGTGTAAGAGCCTGCCTGGCAAGCGTGAGGTCCTGAGTTCAATTCCTGGTACCATAAAAAACAAAGTGAACACTGGCCAGGCCGGGGCGCGGGGTGGGAAGAGCCCTCTGCATGTTTGGTGGGAATGTAAAGTCGTGTGGAGAATCCTCGGAAGTGGGTCCCTATTACTTTGTTTAATGAAATTTTGTATCATTTCTAATACTTTTTTATTACTATTTTATATTCTTTTTAAAAAACATAACCTGTTAACCCCCTCAAAAAAACCCTCTAAAACTAGAAATTCCATTTAACTCGAATACTCCCCTTCTAGGTTTCTTCCTGAGGCGGCTAAAATGCCATGTTCCAGTGACCCACGCACACCCATGTCTATCTATAGCAACACGATTCGTAATAGCTGGATCTTGCAAGTGGCCTGAATACCCATCAGTCAATGAATGGATGAAGAAAATGTGGTGTTTGCATACAGTGTCACTGCTAGCTGGCCATAAACAAGGATAAACAAGTCATTTGTAGGAAAACAGAGATACTTTGAGATAATAATGTTAGTGAAATAAATCATGTGGTTTCTCTTATATGGGCAACCCATGACATACATAAAGAGTAAAATAAATAAACAGCAGATAATAGGAAGTATAAAGATAGATCTTTTTCAAATGGGAGAAGAATCGAGAGATGGAGGGGGCAAAAAAGAACCTAAAGTGTTAAGCCGAGATAATTATCAACTAACAGAAAAGCCAAATGCCAAGCATGGTGCTGTACATGTATGTCCCAGCTACTTGAGAGGCTGAGGCAGGATATTCATGAGTTAGAGGCCAGGCTGGGCAACTTACCCAGACCTTGGCTCAAAGTAAATTAAAAGGGACTGGAGATATAGTTCAATGCTAGAGTGCTTGCCTAGCATGCATATAGCCCCAGGCTCAATCTCCCATATCAGAAAAAGAAACTGTAAGAAAAAATAAAAAATAAAAAGAAGTCAAAGAGAGTTGACTGCTTACAGATCTTTGCTAAAAGAATTCCTTTTTTTTTTTTTGTGGTGGTGGTGGGGATTGAACCCAGGGCCTTAGGACATGCAAGGCAAGAGCTCTACCACTGAGACACCTCCCAGCCCAAGAATTCCTAACACATGTATTTCAGCAAGAAATATCTCCATTGGTTTTTGTTTTGTTAGTGGTACCGGGGATCTTAACTCAGGACCTTGCACTTGCCAGGCAGGCACTTTAGCTACTGAACTATCTCCCCAACCCTCATATTTCAGCAAGAAAGAAATTGAGCTCAAAAGGGAAAACTGAGATAATAGAAATAATATTAAATTGGTAAATATGTCCATAAATCTGAATAATACTAATGATGGTAATAACTATTTTGAAAAAGTATAAATGTATGATATAATTAAAATACCAATCAAATAACACAGAAGATGGAAAGGGTCTGTTCACATTCTAAGACCCTCTTGCTGTTAGAACAAAATGTTGGCTGACTCTAGCCTTCACTAAGAAACTACTTGTGATTTTTCTTTAAAGTTAAAGGAAATTTATTTTACTAGAACTAGAGTATCTAACTTCTCTATCAGTTGATTAGGTTTTTTTTTTTTTTTTTTTTCCCTGTGGAACCGGGGATTGAACTCAGGTCCTTGCACTTGCCAGGCAAGCACTTATTCCACTGAGTCATCTCCCCAGCCCCTGAAAAACCCTGGGCAGGGTTTTTTTTAAAGCACTTTTTAAAAAAGTATTTTTTTGATACAGGGTCTCACTACACAGCTGAGACTCATAGTGACCCCTCTGTCTCAGCCTTCCCGGAACTGAGGTCACAGGTATGCACCACCATGCCTGGTCCTGTGGCTGGCACAGCACACGCATGTGGTTTCGGGACTTGAACTCCAGTCCTTATGCTTACAATACAGGCATTTAGACCACCAAGCTATCTTTCCAGCCCTAGCAGGTTTTATTAAAGAGAATAGATACTGCTTCCTCGGCACTGCCTACAGAAGTGGCAGCCATCTCCCACATGGCACCATGGCAGCCCTCAGACCCCTCGTGAAGCCCAAGATCGTCAAAAAGAGGACCAAGAAGTTCATCTGGCACCAGTCAGACTGATTTGTCAAAATTAAGTGCAACTGGCAGAAACCCAGAGGCATCCACAACAAGGTGCAGAGGAGGGTCAAGGGCCAGACCTTGATGCTCAACATAGATTATGGAAGTAACAGAAAGAGAAAGCACGTGCTGCCCAGCGGCTTCCAGAAGCTCCTGGTGCACAGTGTTAAGGAGCTAGAGGTGCTGCTGCTGTGCAATAAGTCTTCTGCACGGAGACTGCACACCACGTCTCCTCTAAGAACCGCAAGGCCATCATGGAAAGAGCCCCCCAGCCAGCCGTCCCCATCACCAACCCTAATGCCAGGCTGCGCGGCGGAGAAAACGAGTAGACGAGTGTGCATGTTTATTTGTGTTCATTAAAAGCACAAATAATGCAAAAAAAAAAAAAAGAAAAGAAAAGAAAAAAGAGAGAGAGAGCAGATAAAAGATTACCGGTGCTATAGAAAACTGAATAAAGAAAAAGCAAAGAGGGGAAGCAAAACAAAGCACAGTAAACACAACACAGGAAGTCCGTCCAGGAGCCTCTGTGGCAATAGCTGCAGACATCAAGGTCAGCCTGGTAAAGGAGACTTTCAAATTGGGTTTTTAAAAAATGTAGGCCTGGGTGGTTCACAAAGACTCGCATAAAGCATGAAGTCACAGGAAGGAGGAAGATGAGATATAGAACAAGATATGCTTAGCCAAAGGGAGCTTGGGTCAGCACTGCTGAGGGCAGATGAACGATTTCACGTGGACTTTCACGAGTCCGTGCGGCAGAACGTAGGGGGCAGCTGTGGGCTGCGCACGAACACAGCCCATCTCGCTTCGTTCTGCATTTCCCCTTCTTCCGGGCCTCCACCTCTTGGTCTGCGGCCACTCTGATGAGACTTCAGGAGCAAAGGCAGTCGCAGGGTCAGAGCAGGTGTTACTCATGATGAAAGGACGAGCTCTGCGGGAGCGCGCTGGCCGGCACCTGGCTGGGAGGGGCAGTGCTCGCCCTCCTGGACCCTGGCTCCACGGAGCGCGCCACTCATCAGGAGCCGGGCAGGCGCTGCTGGAGACTCACACTGCTCCTCTTAAGCACAGTTTATGGCTTGCTGCAGCTCAGGTATATGCTTATTGCCGACTTTTAGTTATAGATTTTACAAAAGCTGGAGAGAGATGGAGAAACCATCAACCAGAGCTCCCCAACAATGGGTGAGGGAAAGAAGGGCCAGGCTGGGAATCATTCAGTCCTCTCTAGTGGTAAAAAATACCCAAGATGGCCCAGAGTGGGAAGGCACTCTGTAGGCCTGGCACTTGGGAGGCTGAGGCAGGAGGATCACTGAGTTTGAGGCCAGCCTGAGCTACCTAGACTCTTAGTAAAAAAAGAAAAAAGTCCACCACCAGCAGCACCAAAACCCCAGCATGGCTGCTGTGCTGTGGTGTTTCTTCCAAGCTCTCTTTTTTTTTTTTTTGTGGAACCGGGGATTGAACTCAGGAACTTGCGCTGGCCAGGGAAGCACTTATTCCACTGAGCCATCTCCCCAGCCCCTTCCAAGCTCTCTTCTGCTGAGGGAGGGGCCTGGGATAGGAGGGCAGAGACACGAGCATGTGCATGCTCTTTCCTGGACCAGGCGCTAGGAATGCAGGTTGGGGGAGGTGAGGGAGGCTCCCGTCCGTCTGCAGAAGTCCCTGTTTCTGGGACAGATCAGAGTCTTGGGTCTGCCTGCTGTCTGACCCGGTATCTGTAGACCTCAGAACTGGACCTTTGGGTACATGTCCCCTTGTGTGTCACTGTCCTCATGGGCAAAAGGCATTGCAGCTGGTCCATGGCGTTGGGAGCATAGCATCTCTGGCCCTGTCCTTGAACTCTGGCCAGCACACCGTAGCTCTTGCCTCGATACTGCAGAGATTCCTTTTTTGTTTGTTCATTTGTTTGGGACTTTTTTTTTTTTCTTGGCTGTTTGAGACAGGGTCTCACTCTGTAGCTCAGGGCTGGCCTTGAACTTGTAGCAGTCCTCCTGCCTCAGCTTGCCAAGTGGGATTACAGACCTTTTCTTAAGCACCACTAGCTGCTCATCATCCTTGGGAGAGTTTATGGGTTTATTTCTGTGACGTGCACCTCTTGAAGTATCTGCCTAGCCAGACATGCCCAGTGTCATTGGGACCTACCTCCCACCATGGAGGTAGGCTCCCTGAGCCAGCATGGTCACAGTGGATGAAAAAAATGTCAGATATCACATGAAAGTGAACCAATCAGATCGCAGCTTTTAAGAAAAGACTTTGAACCAACGGGGCCTGAGACCTGGACTCTTACAAGCAGCCTCACACTAACAGCAATATTCTTCTTTGTATCAGGAATTGAACTCACAGCTTTGCACTTGCCAGGCAGGCACTGTGCTGCTGAGCTGCATCCCTCAGCCATCTGTAGCATTGTGAAGGAGAAGCCCGAGGCTGGCTTGGCTCTTGCTTTTCCCGAGAATGGCTGTGTAAGAGCTGTGGATATCATCAGTGAAAATCTCTCTGTGCTTGAGCTTGCTCAATTACTTTCTGCCATTTGCAGCTCTGCTAACGTGGATCAGTTAAGGACAGAATCTCCACTTCTGTACAGTGTCTTCTCAGTGATTCATTCCACTGCCAGCGCCGAACCCGGCTCACGTGACCTCAGGGCTTCACAGTGGCAGCAGGCTGGTCCAGCACAGGGCAGGGACTCAGTCTACCATCATCCACATTTCAGCCCTGGCTCCATAGCCTGAGCACTCTGATCTGGGCCTTTGTCCAGCAGGCAGCTTAGAGTCCTTTAAGACCTAAGGCACTAAGGCACACTATTAACAGCACCAGACCAGACAATTGGTAAAGTAGGCCAAGATTTTAAATGTGTTGAGAGAAGAAACTGGGGCTTCAGGGTAAGAGCTATGATGGGTTTTTGTGTGATCTGAAGATGCACCCAAGCCCAGGGCTCTTGGGGATACTGGCTGCCCTTGATCCTGTGGAGGGTGTTCTGTAGGAGCTTCTTGTGTGCCTGATCACGCCTCTACCCAGACTCTCCTTGTGCCCTGAATTTGCCTGTTCCCTTGGGTGGTATTCTCATGACCTTGGAGATATCTGATCCCAGAAGCCAAGAACTACCTGGTTGCATGGGTTGGGGTCCACACGGATACTTGGCCTTGTGGAGAAGTGTCCCTGGGGTCCGCAGGCACACCTAGGCTGCTGCTTGGGGTCACTGCTTCTGTGCGCATGGTCAGCTTCAGTCTTCACAAGGTTTTCCGTGGGGAGTGGCCTCCCTCGTTACCGATGAACGCTACTCCAGCACAGTGCCAACTAATAAAGGCTTATGCATTTGTAGAATTAGGAAGTTCACCACTTTGTAATCACTGGAGTCATCACTAATCCTGGTAAGATCATAATGGATTCTAAAGCCACTAGATGAGAAATGCCAGGACTCGCCATGTCAAAAGTTGCCTCCCTCTGGAAGCACGTTAACCCTAAAAAGTGCTGCTACAATAGTGAAGCCTAGGCAGTGCCATCTTTAAAGTGGTTAGACTTATCTTCACCAGAAACTGGTGTCCTGCCCTCCAGCAGTGATGGGCTAAGGTATGCCTGCCCAGAAGGCATAGTGTGAATTTAATCATGAGGAATCCCAGACAGGTGCAGACTAGGGGACATTTTGCCTGAACTTCCTAAATTCATGAAAGACAAAGAGAGGAAAAGAAGGCAGAAGGAGGGAGGGAGAGAGGGAGAGAAGGAGGGAGAGAGGGAGAGAGGGAAGGAAGGAGGGAAGAAAGGAGGGAAGGAGGGAGGGAGGGAGGGAAAGAGGGCAGACAGAAAAGGGAAAGGAAGGGAAGCAGGAAAGGAGAGAGAGGAAAGAAGGGAGGGAGAGAGGAAGGGAGGAAGAAGAGAAAAGAAAAGGGACAAAAAGGAACTGTTGCAGAATAAAGGAGATTAAAGAGACAAAGTGACTAAATGCAGTGTGACATCTTGGATGGTGTGGTAGTTATAATCTTTTTTTTTTTTTGTACCAGGGATCAAACTCAGGACCTTGTGCTTACCAGGCAGGTACTTGTGCTGCTGAGCTATATTTCCAGCCCTGTGTTGTTAGCTACAAAAGGTGCTATTGAGACAAACAAGGGGTTTTTGTATATGGTTAGATAGATGTTGAATTTCCTGAAGGTGCAGGAAATGTCCCTGCCCTTAAAAGACAAACACTGAAGTACGCAGGGGAGGGGCGTCGCTCTGCAGCAGTTAGCACAGCAATGCTTCAGAAGGCAAAAGGGGAACGTGAGTGTGCGCAGCACGAATAAGTCAGTGAGTCATGGTTGTTCATTAAGACAGCGCACTATGGTGTGGGTTTGATTTTTTCAAAATAAAAAGTTAGGGGAAATAAACAATTTTAAAATAAATCCAGCAGCCCATAGTAAAAATGGACTTCATCAGTGATGGTAAGCGGCTGTTCAAATCATTAGGTAAAAAGCTGAGGGAGGAAAAAGGTTGCAAAGAGCTTTATAAGGGCCAAAGCGGGCCACGTCAGCAAGCCCCCTGAGGGACCCAGACACCACACAGACCCTTTCTCACAAAGGAAAGAAGAGAGTGGAATCTATGGAATAAAAGCAACTTAATAGGTAGCATTGATTAGAATCCAGTCCAGGGACATTCAGACACAGCATGGTGATTTAATGAAAGTAATTACTTAATTTGTCATTATTCTTTTAACCAATTTTTAATTAACACATAAAAATATATGTATGACGTTTATTTGTTTAATGCATTTGGTACAGGGTCTCACTACACAGCTTAGCCTCCTCGGCCCAGGGATTACAGGCGCGTGCCACCACGCCGGGTCTCAGTGGCCAGCTCAGCGTGCCCAGGTGACAGGGGCCGACCCCAGCCCCTGCACGTGCCTAAGCAGGCACTTAGTCTGATATCTTGCTGGCTCTACAGTGTTTCGGTGTATGTGTGCATTGCATTATGTTCAAGCCAGAGTAAGCTTATCTCACCAAACTATGTCCCTGTGGTGAAAACATTCAAACTTCTAGCATTTTTGGAACATAGATAAGTCAAATATTTATTGATAATTTTGTTTTGTTTTGTTTTTTGAGACAGGGTATCGCTATGCAGTTCAGGCTGGTTTTGAACTCATGGTGATCTCCTGCCTCAGCCTCCCAGGTGCTGGGATTAAAGGCATGCGTCACCACACCTAGTAAGAACCCTTGACTTTTAACAGTATTTTGAAATACTCGTGTATTATGTGGATGGACTAATTGGTGTCTGTGATGTGTTTCACCATCTCTTGAGAGGGAGTAGGCAACACATAAAGGAGTTAGTCATATATCAGTACTTACTAAAGGCAGTAAATCAGGTCCAGGGAGATGGCTCAGTAGAATAAGCACTTCTCTGGCAAGCACAAGGGCCTGAGTTCAATCCCCAGTTCCACCTAAATAAATAAATAAAAGCGATATATCTATGGAGGTTATAAAAAGGTTTTTAAACAAATTAACCGGGCTAGCCAAATAGCTCAGTGGATGAAAGCGCCTGAAAGCAGGTTCAGGGGCCAGGGTTTTGATCCCCGGGCCTGCCCTGCCGGCCCTGTCCCCAGGGTGTGCTGAGACTGGCAATTGAGACGGGACATGGTGGTGCACGCCTGTGATCCCAGCTCTTGGGAGGCTGGAAATAGGCGGATCACTACATGTCTGATCTAGTAGTGAGACCCTGAACACCCTGTAGACCCTTCCCTAAAATACTAAATAAATAAATAAACTGAGACCACTTCTTTTCTTGATGCATTTTCAGAAGCAAGCTCTGCACCCCTGGGAGGAATGTCCTGGCCCTAGCAGGGCCCACACAGCCAGGCCAGGGCACAGGGCTACACAGCCAGCCCAGGGCACAGGGCTGCACAGGCCCAAGTCCTCCCTTAGGTGCTGAGCCAGCTACCCCTGTGTCTGTCTGCCAGCTCTCAGACTCCACTCAGAACAAGAAGTGGAGTTGCAAAGCCTAGCAGCCTGCCTGCGCTGGAGAAGCAGGTCAGGTCAGATGTTTATTTACTTATTTATTTGGTGTAGAGTCTTGCCACACACACAGTTCAGGCTTGTAGTGATCCTCTGTCTCAGCCTACCCAGTACTGGGATTACAGGCATGTACCACCATACCTGGTTTTGGTGGCATGCGGTACCAGGGATCAAACTTGGGTCCTTGTGCTTGCCAGACAGGTGCTTAGCCCACTGAGCTATCTCCCCAGTCCCAGATCAGATGTTTAGATGTCTTTTCTTCTGAGGCTTTAAGTGGGGGTGTGAGGTTGAGATCTCTCCCTCTCCCTCCCCCTCCACATCTCTGAATCTCGAGTGCAGGGAGAGCCGACTCCTGGCACAGGCGCTGGTCCTTGGTGCTCTGTATTCCGTGGCCTGGAGGCCACGCACGGTTCAGGCAATCTCCCTGTCTTCACCTGCCCACCCAGACCCAACTTCTCTGTTCCTCCATTCTCTTCTCTCCCTCCCCCATCCCTCATCTCTCCACCCTCGAATCCCTGTCCTCTGTGCTCCCAGCCACCCCAGTTCAGGGTCCAAGAGGACAGCTTTTATGTGGCTTATAAAATTCTATTATATCTGTATTCAAAACCTAGCAGCTGAGAAACACTGGTAATAAGCGTGTTATTAAGCGTGTAAATACACTTCCACTCCAGGGCCTCCAAGGGGAGGCAGATGCCCAGCCGGGATCTTGGGCTTCTGAGGCCCTTCCCACCCAACCTCTGCCCAGAGCTGGACCTTCACTGCCTGTCTCTACCCACTGTCATCCTGCAAGCCCAGGCTCTTGGAGGGGGGAAGGGCCAAAAAAAAAAAAAAAAAAAAAAAAAACATTAGGAAGAAAACTTCCACCCAGAGAGCATTCTTTCTGCAGCACTCAGGAAAAAGGATGTCTCACAGGGGACGGGAAGGCGAAATTTTTTCACATCCAAATGGATTGCAATTTCCCTCCATTTAGCACCTGAAGGTAATTAGCTCGAAGAGACTGCCGAGTGCGAAACACGTTCACGGAACATTAACTCTCACACATTCTCCAGTTGCAGGGAATTAATAGGAAAGATTAAAGTTTAAAGAGAGCAAAATGCCATTACCTCGCCAGCCACCTCTCTCCGAGGCAGGATCCAGCCCCTGAAAACCTCCAGCCACTGCACGGGCCCAGGGCTCAGGGCCTTCAGCCTGGCAGGCCAGGACCCAGGTGTGCACACCTCTAATGCTAGCATGTGTTTCCGTGCTCAGACGTGTGCACACAGGGCAGCTCAGACCTTCTCATGATGTCAGCTGACCCTCCCATGCCTGAAAGTCTGGGTTGCATGGGAGCAGGCAGCCCCCCTACAGGCTGCTTGCCCTGATGGAGATGTGTCCAGGTGCCAGGAAGGGTCAGTGGGCGTGTCTATGATGGGGAGAGGGCGGAGGGCAGCTGGCCCCTGAGGGAGCAGCAGAGGCCATCACCCCCCTCTGGGTGTGCACAGGCACCTGGGGGCCAGGGGAAGTGGCCCACAGCTTCGCTCTGGTGACACAGGTGGTGACAGACACGCGTGCGCACACCGGGCTCTCACTGCCACACACACAGACAGCCTTGGCTACTCTGCTTTTTCAAAGTTTTGTAGGCTTCAAATTCTAACAGTTTCTGTCTTGCTTCAAGATTTTAGGAAGAGCAAGACAGTATGGGGGGGAGGGAAAGAGGGAGGGAAAGAGAGAGGGAGGAAGGGAGGGAGAGAGAGGCAGAGGCAGGCAGGAGAGAGAGTGCACGAGAGATGAAATTGAGACATGGAAGAATTTATTGCCCAGAAAATTCCATTCTGCTATCTGATTCAAAAAGTCCAGTCCCCCCAGCTTCGGAAAATCTATTTTCCACATTTTAATACCCTGCAGAACAGTCCTCATAACTCATCCGAGTGTGTTAAGCACAGTTTTATTAGATCTGAAACAAATTTTGGTGGGGAGATACTATAGGTCATTAACCATGGAGTAATTTTATCCTTGTTTCCCTAATGATGCCATAATGGCGAGCGAATTTCTTAACTAAAGACCAAAGAACATTTTGAAGGTCAGTTTCATCTGTGAGCTCCTTCAAGCGCTTCTCAGAGAAGATTGGAAAACTCGCCGATTTTTTGAAGAGTCATTAATAATGTGAAAGCTGAAAGCACCCTCCATTTGCCTTCCTGCTTTTTACCTTTTAATTTTATATCGTCCCTGTTCAGAGCCCACTCCCGCTCCTTCACCCTCCTGCGGACCTCCGCCTGCCCGCCCGCCCACCCCACGAGGGGACAGCCGCTGCTCAGGACCAGGCACCTGGAGGCTGCGGGGACACAAGACTGCAGCGGGAGCCAGAGAGCTCTGGGGGCCCAAGAGGCCCAGGAGCAGGGCACCCCGAGACAGGCAGCCTTGCTGTGTCCCCAGAGCAATGGCATGCAGCACAGTTACAGGCCTGGGGGCCAGTGTGCCCACAAATGTGTGTTGTGGGGAACTGAGATCTCCAAATGGGGTCCTGGCCGTGACACCTGTGAGGACCAGTGGGGACTTGGTGGCCCCTAGACAGGTGCTGCTGTTGGAAGTGGGCTGGAAAAGGGGCCAACATCAGGTCCACTGGCCAGGCACTGGGTTCTGGTGTGTGAGGACAGGGTCTCCCGGCAGGGACATGCTGCATGGTGGTCATCACATGTTATGAGCCTCCTGCACTGTGCACCTGCATGGGAGCACTGCTGTGCACCCTGGAGGGTGTGAGTTGGCAAGCCCAGCCCTCTGAGCAGAATAGGCCTAACCCTAAGCCCACGGCCTCCCCCAGAGCTGGGCCCAGAGTCCCTGCGGAGCTGGGTAGGACAGTGCTGTATGTGTGGGTTTAGGAAGGAGGGGCAGCATGGTGACACTTCGTGCTCCCAGATGTGGCGGCAGCGATAATTCCAATTTTATGCCTTTGTTATGGCTTTAATCACTTTCTTTATGCGTTTTGTTCCAGTGATCTGGGAGAGACACCTGATAGGCAAAGAGGATACCAGGGGAACCATTTTTATTTGGAATGTGGTGAGAAGTCTAATTAGAATCTGAATTCTGCTGAGCCTTGAAATGGCCAGCACTTTATCCTGATCGCCTTAGATATTGTTTCGAGTCAATCATCTGTCAGGGCACAGCATGAGACGCCCTCCACGCGCCCCCTCCCGCTGAGGGCCTGGGGGCCTCGCAGGGGCTCCCCTTGGCCTGAGTGCAGCTCACCCACCCTGGGCTCCCAGTGGTGCCTGCAGGAGGAGGGTGTCCGGGCTTGAGTTCCAGGGAGGAAATGTTGGGGCAGGGTAAGCCCGGCTGGTTTTGGCACCTCCCAAGCCCCTATACCCTGAGCATCTCACCTTTCTGGGTGTCAAGCATTTCCCCACCTGCCACTCCCGTAGTTCCCTCTCCCATTGCAGCCACCCTGGCCCAGCAATGAATGCCCATTGGGTGCTACCTCTCTGACTTTTCTCAGTCTCCCAGTGCCATTGGGGGTGCTGCTCGTGCTTGGGACTTGTGCCCCAGGCCACTTCCCGGAAGCCTCCCTGACTACCAAGAGGTACAGTGCAGGGGTGCTGAGAGTGGCCCCAATCCTAACTCAGACCCTGCCAATGCATCCCTCCTGGGAACTGCACACACATGTGCACATGTGCGCACACACTCACACATAGGCACAGGTGCACAGGCGTGCGCACACGCATACACAGTGTGTGTGTGTGTGTGTGTGTGTGTGTGTGTGTGCTCCCAGCAGATCACCTGGCCTCTGATCTTCCTCCTGCCTTAGGGTTGCTTGGTAAACGTCCTCTCCTTTTTCTTAAGATGTGTGTGTGCCTGTGTGTCTATGTTCCCTAAGTCCCTTCAAGCCCCTTTGAATATACTAAAATTAAAAGTAATATTAGAAATAAATATTAATGCTAGGTACACATCCCTGTAATAACAGCTACTTAGGAGGCTGAGCCAGGAAGATCACAAGTTTGAACCTAGTCTGAGTGATTTAGCAAGATCCTGTCTGCATAAAGGGTTGGGGGAGTTTAGTAGGTCTAATTCCCAGTATCAGAAGAAAGGAGGAGGGGAGCCTGGGAGACAGTTCAGTGGAATAAGCGCTTCCGTGGCAAGTCAAGGGCCTGAGTTCAATTCCCAGTTCCGCCAAACAAAACAAAACAAAAAAGGGGAGGAGGAAGAGAATACAGGAATGGGGGAACAGAAGGAGAGGAGAAGGGGACATTTCTCCTGTGGCCCCTGGAGGCAGCTTCCCTGCCCCACCCTCTACAAGCTCCTGGTGACCACCCTCCTTCTGCCCTTTCTCCTTCCTGCCACTGCACCTGTGAGCACAGAGAACCAGACCCACAGTGGGAACTGCACTGCAAGCTCCAAAGACAGTCACCAGGTGTTCAGCCTCCTGCTTCCCTTGGTGCTCTTCCACCAAGCCCTTTTGTGTGCAGAAGTGGTGGGTGCCGTTCTACCAGGGTGTTGTGCTTCACAGGAGATGGCCCAGGTGGCTGGGGTCTCCTTAGAGGGTTCCAGGGTATCAACACCATGAGGACCTGCTAGATGCACCTTGATGCAAGGACCTTGCGGTCCTTGATGGCACCTGGCTGGGCGCTCACAGCCCTCCAAGGACTGTCAGTGTGGTGGGGTGTCACAGGGCAGTGTGGCAAGAGCTGGCCTTAGAAGGACAGGCTCAGAGTGTCCTCAGACCTTTCTCCACCTTCCCTTACCATCTCCAGATGCAGCATCAGCTCATCCTATTCATGGATGGCCTCTGTCCCCACTATCCTGTTCTCCCTCGTCCTGAGTTCTTGGCTAGCAGGAAAGGTGGCAGTAGCCATGGTCCAGCAACATGAGGATCACAGTGGGGACATCAGGGGATCCCCTGGAGCTTGCTGCCCCAAAGCAGCCTGCTCTGGGAAGCGTGGCACCATTGGTGCCACACTTCTCTGATGGATGGAGGGGGTGCAACAGGGAGACCAGAGGCCAAGATAGAGCGGAAGGGGGCCGGTGGCGGGAGCCTGAGGAGCAGTTTGCCAGTGGAAACTACGATCAACCACCAGCATCTGGGTACAAGTTAATGCATCAGACAAGGGGTGGGCACGACCGAGGTCAGCAGGCAAGAGCCGGCTGCAGGGAAGAGGCAGAGCCTCGGAGATGGCCGTCGAGGGCCTGCACTGCCTGCCCACACAAGCAGGGAGTGGGCACCCGTGGGGTCCTCTTGCGAGGGCAGAGGTGCCCACTCTGGGCCGGGCTCTTCCTGTACCAGACATCTTGAGGTACTGTGTGTGCTCCACATGCTGAGCTTGGCTGCAGTGGGGGAGATGAAAAGCAGAAGAAAACTGTTGGATAAAAAGAAATTTGAAGAAAAAAAAGTAAGTGAAATATTCAAACTGGAAAGTGATATTATAGAAACTGCAGCCCACGGCTCAGTGCATTCAAATTTATTCAAACTCGGCGCCTGACAGTGATGGATGTGGCAGCTTCTCCCACAATATGGAGAAGGCGCAGGGCACTTAGGACTGTGGGCCCCTCGGGGAGGGTGGAGGCCCGCACCACCTCCGTGCCTGGCTCCTCCTACCTGGGAGTGCTTCTGAATTTTATCCTGCTGCTCTCTGAGCCCAGCCACTTCATGTTCTGGCTACCCCAGTCCGGGTGACAAGGGCAGACCAGCACATTCAGGGATGACTGAAACCCATGGAGCCTGTATCAGAGAGCAGAACAGGCAGGGTTCACAGCCCCTGGGAGGGCTCGACCCCAACAGTTCCCAAGGTGTGCTGGACCCTGAATCTAGCACTGATTCCACCTTGCTCCCCAGCCAAACTGGCAGTCAGCCCATCCAGAAGGACAGAGGGGTGCCAGTAGACAGACAGACAGACAGGGGCTCGTATTAAGCGGGGGCGTCACGTGTGCAGAGGCCCTTCACCCAGGAGCACCCCCCGGTCTGACGCCTGCCGCGCCCCTTCCTGCCCTGCTACCCTGTCCCTCCTCCAGTTCCAGCCTGCACCTGGCCTCTGACCTTGAACACACAGCCCTCAGCCGTCAGCCTCAGCCTGCGGCTCACACTTCATCCCTGCCTTCTCACCCCCCTCAGTCCCCCTGAGGAAAGAGGCCTGGCGTCGGCTCCACTCCCCAACCTCAGCCTCCTGGGGCCCCACCACCTGTGCTTCCCAAGTCCAGAGCCACCCTGTGGCAGGCAGAAGCGGCAGGCCAAAGCCAGCCTGCATGCCCCAGGGCCCATGCCCTGCTGTGCTATAAGCAGCCTTGCCCTGCACCTCTGCCTCTTCCCCCTCGTCCCACCTTTAGCTGCTGAATATTTTTCCAGGCACACCCTCTTGTCTCTGCACCCACCTTACCTCACCAGCACACTGTGACTGCAAGAACTTTGTCCCGCTCTCCTGGCCACTGGAGCCAGCCAGCACTTATGTCACCAGGTGAAGCATCTTCCCCTGCCTTTCAATTTCATGGTCTCCATTGGCTCTCCGCCACTGCCAGGTTAATTTTCTAAAGTGCAGCTCTGATCATGTCACTCCCCTGCTCAAAAACCCTCAATGGCTCCCCATTGCCCACTAAAGAAAGCACAGACTCCTTCCTCTGATATTCAGAGTGACCTGGCCCCTGCCTGGCGCTTACTCTAGGCCTTCCCATCTCTTTCCCTCAGGTTCAGGTCTGGGGCTTTGCCCCAGCTCCTCCCACTGGGTGCCACTCCTGCTTGGCCTCTGCCTGGATGCTCTCCTCCCAGGCCCGGTCACACCTTTGCCTGATCACATTCTGCTGGGCCAGACCAGATCAAGAAGCCCTCTAAGGAGCATGCCCTGATGCTGCTGCCCACTGCAGCCCCTTCACCCCTGCCAGCCATCTCTCCTGCTGGGGGCCTTTCTGCCCCTCTAGGGGCAGAAAGCTTGCCTGACTTTCCCTGACGCAGATTGCCGCATGGTGCCCCTGGACTGTGACCTGCGCAGCTGGGGCTAAGCAAGGTCTGTGTGTAGCCCCTCAGGCCTTGCCTGTGAGACTCGGTAGCCATGAGTGAGAGTGAAGGAGCAGGTAAGTGGTGTGGCAACTCTGGCTAGACTTGGCCCTGTGACACACGCTTGGCTCTTCTGAAGGTACCTCTGGACAGTGACACTAAGAGCTCCCTGTCATTACTCCTGGCCCTCCTGACATGTGCACACATGAGCTGGGATGCAGTGTGCTAGCTGCGTGGCAGGTGTGGCATTCCTGGAGAGCAGAGGGGAGCGTGGCAGAGTTCAGCCTTCCAAACTCATCTATCAAGGGCACTTGCTGCCACTCCTGAGAGCCAGCCCTGGCCCAAGGGTGGGGAATGTGGGCCGCAGCTGTTCATGGTCCGGTTGGTCCTTGCAGGTGGGGCCACACATCCTCCTGTGGCCCTCACACCATGGGGCCCCCAGGACCACAGCAGCCACAGCCCGGTCAGCCCAAGCAGCTCCTGTGCCTTTTTGGTGGAGATTTCCATGCCCACCCCCAGCTGAGCTCCTGTTACCTGATGCAGATTCACACAGCAGCGCCCAGCATCGAGGGGCAGAGCTGCAGAAGGAACGCATAGGGGCAGCAGGCGAGGAGCACTTGACATTAGCGTGAGCTGGGGAGCCAGTCGGGTGGGCAGTGGGCAGCCAGTGCCACTGAGCACAGATAGGTGCTTCTCCCTTCAGGCCTACGGCAGGAGCTGTCAAGACCCTGTCAAAGAAGAAAAACTGAGGCTTAGGAGGCAAGGGACACCTGTGAGCGCAGAAGAGACTCATCCGAGAGGCTCTGCTTCCAAAGAAGGGTCTCCGGGGCCAGCAGCCTTGGCCATCTGGGGGCAGTGGCGCTGCTGGGCCTGGCAGCCTGAGCATCAGGGTCAGGAGCATCCCCTCCCGCCTCAGCCTTCCCTCCTCCCACCACACACAAACAAGCACGCTAAACTCCGGCAGATTTACAGCGGGTGGCTGGGTGCGGGCCGGGCCGCCGGTGAGATATCTCCGAACAGCGCACTAACCACTTTCCATTTTATACCTCACCAGCTTTATAGCATCTTAAGGATTTCTGTGCACGGCTGGCTTCCCGCCCAGGGAAAAAACTCAGCCTTGTAAATAAATACTAAATATATATGAACAGAGACGACAGCGGGCGTTGCGGAGGAGGAGGGTGGGTGCGGGCTGCTGGGGTGGGGGCTGCGCCCAGGGCCCTGAAGCTGTGGGGAGGGGAGGCAGGGTGACAGGGTGTCCAGACAGAGTGCAGGCGACAGAGTGCAGATGGCAGCCAGAGGGAGGTGCCAGGCGACCTGAATGCGTGCATGTGTACACCCACGCTGCCAAACCTGGAGGGGGAAGAGAAGCCTCTCCCAGCCCTGCCCCTTGTGTCTGAGGGATGGGACCCAGCCTTGAGCTGGACCACACCAGGAAAGGCCTGAGGGTATTTGTGTGTGTGTACCTGCTGGAATGTCTGGACAGGCCATGCAGGATGCACAAAGTTGCAGACAGGTCCCTGCTTGTTGGGGTGTCAGAGTTAGGGTACACATGAGTGGGGAAGAGTTTTGAGATCCTGTGGCCGGGGGCTGAGCTAGATAGAGCCTGTGAGGCCTCTGGCAGGCAGCGGCTGCCCAGGCTGGGAAGGGCTCTGGTGAGCCGCACCTGCAGAAGGGCAGTGTGGCCGCAGAAGCCAACCCTAAGGGCTGTGCCTTCTCTCAGGTGTCCCTTGCAGGAGACAGCCACTGCCTGGAGCTGTTGTGCACCGAGGTCTCTGAACAGGCCAGTGAGACCATCCAGGAAGCGGGGGCCACCCTTTCCCCTCTCAGGGGACTCGGCGATCCCTTCCCATCCCCCCTTGTCTTCTATATTAAGTATTCAAACCTCATTTACATCCTTATTTTTCAATTTGCTGCCACAGTAGTTTAATTTATTCGATATAATTTCTTTTTCTGAGGGGACATTAATCATTGCCCTGCGCTTTTGGGCGCCTGTGGGATCTCTGCTTGTGTGTGTGTGTGTGTGTGTGTGTGTGTGTGTGTGTGTATCTGTGTGTATGCGAGCGTGCACACGTCTGTGGGGGGCTGAGTACATTTCTGTGTTCACATCTGAATCCACGTGTCTGTGCCTGTGTGCAGCTCTGTAAGCAAAGCATAAGTTTGTTGTGTGAGTGTGGGTCTTTGTGAGAGGATTTTATGAGTGTGAGCTGGATGGTGTCTAGGGGTTGAGAGGGATGTAGGTGTGCTCACCTGGTCTCGTCTGCTTTGGTAGAATCCTCCAGGCCACCCTGGGGTTTCCAGGAGGAGAGGAAGTAGGCAGATCTCTGCCCCCCCCCCCCACACACACTCTGGCCCCTGGGAGGGAGGCTCCTTCCACTGCCTTGGAGCTCAGCTGCTATTCCTTCCGACAGTGCATCCCCACCTAGACAGCCACAGCTGGGTAACACACAGGACCCAGCCATGGTATTGCAAGGGAGTTCAAAGAGGCAAAGACAGACTCAGAGATGGAGAAAGACAGAGGGAAGAGCTGCAGGCCTTGGCAGGAAAGAGGGAGGAAGGGATGCTGGGATGATGGAAGGAGGCACGGGAGCGAGGGAAAGTGAGCAAGCCAGCAGCAGCGTCTCAGCCCATAAAGTCCCTGGAATGGGAGGAAGGGGTGAGGGAGACTCTCGCATCAGCTCGGGCCAGTCACGGCTCAGCGCCAGCGGGCGGGGAGGGGGGTGGTCAGGCTGAGAGGAGGAAGGGATGGGCAGGCCTGTCTGGAGAGAAGGAAGGGCTGGGCTGAGTCCCTCCTGGGGCTGTGACTCAGGGATACCAGGAGGGACAAGTGGGGCTGTCCAGGGTAGGAGAGGCTGCCTGCCCCCAACACCTGCCCCCTCAGGCCTGCTGAGACCCTCTCTGGGCCCCAGCCCCAGAAGTCCTTGAATCTACTCTCAGGCACCTTCTTGGTGTTCCCTGTTCCTTGTGGGGCCTTGGGGCCATAGGGCAGGGTTGGCAGGGAGGCCAGCAGTGTGCACACTAGGTGCTTGCTGCCCCTTGACTTCCTGTGTGGGCAAGAGTCAGACAGCTGCAGGCAGGACTTGAGTCAGCAGGTCTGGGTGGGAGGATGAGCCTTCCTGCCTCCGTCCAGGACCATCCGCCCGCACCTCTCCTCCCATCTGGTGGCCTAGCCAACACAGGCACCCTCATATGCCTGCTGAGACATGGTAGGGAGGCCGTCAGCCCAGCCAGCCAGCCAGCACTGGGGAGTCCACCCAGTGGAGAGGACACTGGGTTGGGAAAGAGGCGCCCACTCTCCACCATGCCTCTCACCCCAGCCCCACAGTAGATGCAGGAGCCCTTCTACAGGCTAGAGCCCAACCCTCTCTCAGGGAGAATTGAGACCGGGTTGTAACAGCCCAGCTTCAATTGCTGTAGCCTCAGCCCGAAGATGGCAGAGGCCCAGGCTTGCAGAGCTTCTTCTTGGTCTAAAATAGAGCAAAGTAGACATTGTAGGCCTACAGTGTGGATCCACCTCAGCCCCTGAGCCTCTAGACGCCATGGATTCCCGTGTTCTACTGCCAGACACGCAGGATCGGAACAAATATCCAAACATCGAGTAACAATCCACGCAGCACCTAGCACGCAGGTGCGCGGCCCCAGAACACCCGCTAGCTGTTGTCCATGCCTCTGGCTAGACGCAGGCATGGGGGTGGCCAAGCTCTTCGGGGCCCTCTACCTAGCTCTATCTCCTCTGATTCCATGACCTACAGTAACCACGCTGGCCCCACACACACCCACAGGCCAACTCAGGGTCACCCACGGGCCCTGGCACAGATGTGGCGCATGGAGCCCTCATCACCCCTCGCAGGTCAGTGCTCACAGGGGGATCGCAACAGGAGGTCTCCAGGCACTTGGGGAGGGTGCAAAGGGCCAAGTCCGGGCGAGGAGAAGGTAGCGCGTTCATTTGAATAATGGGCAAAATCAAATTAATTCTACATTAAATAGTTGTGAATAAAGGGTTGAAGTCAGCAGTTTCAAACTTGTTTTCCTTAATTACTTTCCGTGTTTAATGTCATTAAGAAGATTAAAAATTCATTAACAAGAGTAGTAAAGTGGCAAATCAGGAAAGTGATCACTCCAGGTTAGAAACTCGGCTGAGGCCGCACAGCGAGTCTTCCACAGGGGCCGGCGGGGCGGGGCGGGTGGACGCAGATCGCGCACCACACCCCCCAAGTCCCCTGGCATCCACACGCTCGCCGCTGTGTCGCACTTGTGGGAAGACTGTACTTGGAGCCCTTGCTAACATAGGCCCCAACTTCATCACCCGTTCTGCTAAGAGGGAAAGCAGATCAAACCAGTGGATAGGGCACATCTGGCCTGGGAAACAGCGTGGCCGGAGAGGCCTCTGCCTTTCTGCCACCCTCGTCATCTCTGCCTTTCCCCTTCTCTCCTTTCCCTGCCCTCCCACACTCAGGGCTCTGCCAGGGCAGACCCGATCGGTTTCCTGGGAGGAGCTGCTGGCTTTGAGGTTTAATTATCCTGAAAAGGATCCTTTGTTTCCTTCGGGTGCAGGGCCAGGGTGCAGAGTGGGAAGGGGTCATGTTTCCCGAGGCAGGGGCAGAGAACAAAGTCGCCCGGATGAGGCAAGGGTGGCGCAGATGGCGGATGACCACAGAGCCCTCCCCAGAGAGCTCCCCTCCATCTCTAGCATCTTTCTCTTCTGTTGGTCGGCTCCTGAGGCCCACACTGGGCTTCCCCCTTGGGCAGAGCGCTCTGTCCTGCAGTGATCAGAGTCATCTCCATCTCCTCCTCTAGGTCCCTGTCCCCAGACCCCAAGGGTTTAGGTCCCTTGGGGTGACTGTGTACATATCCAGGTGGCTCTATTTGCAATTGCATGTGTGGCTGTGTGGTGTGACTGTGTGGGCCCACATGGGTATTCAGCTGCACAACAAGAGTCACAATTCCCACTAGCAAAAGCCATGTTCATTGCAAACACATGCAGCTGGAAGAGTTCTTGAAGCCCAAATAGCAGAAGCTCCCGTATTCTATAGCTAGGAAAGCCGAGCTCAGTAGAGATGGATGGAGTTCTGCGTCTAGTGATAAAATCAAGAGTGGTGAAAACATGTCCACCTAAAACCCTGTCCAGCCAGGCATGGTAGCTTATACCTGTAATCCCAGCACTTAGGAAGCCGAGTCAGGAGAATCACTTAATTTGAGGCCAGCCTGCACTACAAAGCAAGTTGAAGCCAGCCTGAACTACATGGCAAGACCCTGTCTCAAAAAAAAAAAAAAAAAAAGTCCTGTTCAGGATTGTACATCAAGGCCAGGTGTGGTGGTAAATGCTTGTAATCCCAGCACACAGGAGTCTGAGGCTGGGTGATCTCGACTGTGACGCTGGCCTGGGCTACAAATGGAGGCTGTTTAGGAAAAAGAAATAAAAGGTACATAGCCATACTACCAGAGACTTGGAGAGCAGGAAAAGGGCAAGGTGTAGATTAGTGGCGAGCAAAGCACCTACTTTTCATGCAGGAGGTCCCGGCTCCCACCTCCAGCCTTGCAAAAACAAAACAAAACCAACAAAAACCCTATGTCCATCAACTGACAAATGCATAAATAAAACATGCTGTGCCTGCCCAGGGAATGCTTTCGACCAACAGAGGAGTGAAGCACCGAGCGCACACGTGCACCTGTGTGTCTGCCCAGGTGCTGCAGCTCTCTCCGGAAGCGCGGTGGGTGCAGGGAGCCCAGTGGTTGGCACGCTCACCTTTGCAGAGCCCTGGGTCCAATCCTTATGCATGTGATGCTCAAACTACGCACACAGAACTACAAAATGCATCAATGGTTGGTCAGAGCTGGGGACAGAGTGAAGGCGGGGAGCACAGGGGTAGCTGTGGGCAGGCGTGGGCATTGGGGGAATGTTCAAAGCCTTCTTGTGGCAATGGATGCACAACTTTCTGGGTATGCCAAAAGTCATCGGTGTAGCCACTTTCACGAGGTGATTAGTGTGTCATGAGAGGTGTTTTCTGATAACACGTAACCTACTTTAAACCATGACATGGCTTCCAGTGGCAAGTGAGGAGCAGAGCTGTCCTAGAACCTGGCCACTCAGCTCTGAGCTATTGCTGTTTCTCAGCCCATGAAGCTCCCAATCCTTGCATGAGAACTTGCAGGTCATGTGTGTGTGTGTGTGTGTGTGTGTGTGTGTGTGTGTGTGTGTGTGTTTGCACCCTGGCTTCTCAGGACGGTCACTAACCTTCTATCTGGCACCGTGTGGCTTGTGACACTAGTGCCCAGCTCCAAGGCTCCATGTGTCCTGCAGGCATGGACTACACCGCCGTGTCCTGGCCCACGCACACCTACAGGGGGCCCAGGGATGCCTGGTCCCGGCTGTGGCTGCCTGTGGCCTCCACTTTTCACTTGTGCCTGTGTCTGCATGCAGTGCTGTAGCTCTCCTAGGAATGCCCAGATCTCTGAAAGCCAATCTATCTGTCTGTCCATGAGGCCATGTGGCTCATGCATGGGCTAATAATGTGTCTCAGCACTGCCTTCACTGCGGGAGCTCTACCTGTGACCTCTGTCCTCTGGACCCTGTGCACACCCAGAATGGCTCCATACAGATCCACCTATGGGAACCCACATCTCTGGAGTGGGGTCCAAGCCTGTCTACCTGAATCTGAAGGTCTGATCCCTTGCCCCGTCTCCAGCCCCAGAAGGTGCCTGTCTCCCCAACCCCCTCCCTGACAACCCCAGCAAGAGCAGTACAGTGGATTTGTGGCTGCCTGGCTGGGAAACAGGCGGCTGCAATGGAAAGGAAGCATGGATTTGCATATTGAATTAAAATTAAGAGCTAATTATGCAAATAAATTATGACATTTGGCAGGAGAATTTGCTTCAAGATCATTTATTACGTTCTTTTTATAACAGTGTGAGCATTTAACGGTCAAAGACAATATTTTAAGGGAAAATTAACGCAAGATTATTAACCTAAAAACAATTCCACATTAATGAGATGAACAGATCCCCCACACACCTGGGCGGCTCTGGGCCCAAGCCGGAAGGCCTTCTCCACTTCCTCTCCCTCCTTGCCCTGTCTGTGGAGGAGCTGGCTGGGTGACCTCGGAGGATGGGGAGCCTCGTTGGGTTGTGACTGCTTGGCGGGGGAGGCCATGTCTGAGCTGGATCACCCGTCGGAGTTTAGAGCCCAGGCTGAGCTTAGGAGCCACACAGAGGTGTGCTAAGGCCCTTATGGAGATCCCCACTCTTGGGATGACAGATGTGGTCCAAGCTTTTGAAAACATGCCCCTAGGTCAAGTCCAGTTATGGTGGGACGTGGAAGTGGGCTTCACCAGCCTTGTTCTGCTCTATCTCCTCTCCCAGGCCCCGTCCATGCCTCTCTTCGTTCTCCTAAGCTTCAGAACTTCAAATTCCCTGGTGTCTCCCAGGCACAGGGTGCTCCTCCTTTATTTATTTATTTATTTATTTTTTTTTTGCAGGGGGGAGAACCGGGCATTGAACTCAGGCCCTTGCACTTGCCAGGGAACTGCTTATTCCACTGAGAGATCTCCATGGCCCCAGGCTGCTCCTCCTTTCTAGGCCAACTGTCTCCACCAGTATGGCTGGGTCTCCATGGCTACAGGTCTGTGGGTGCCCATGTATCTGTTTGTAAGTGTAGCCTGTATGTGTCTGTCTGCATTGTAGGTATCTCTGGCCTAGCTTCTCTTTTAGGGGAACAGCAGAAAAGGGGACTCTACCCTAGGTTTGCTCAGGACCCCAAGCTCATCTTACTTCAAGCCAGCAGGGAGTCCCTCAGGAATGGGTAGATGATAGAGTCACTGGGCCGTTCCCTTCACTCCACTGTGGTCTGACTGTCAGCACCCCCACAAATTGATGCTGGAACCTAACATTTCCTGAGATAATATTCAGAATTGAGGCCATTTGGGAAGGGCTTAGTGGTCTACTGAGAGAAGTCAAAAAGCTATCCTGTCCCTTTCACTTCTGGGGACATTGAAAAGGTGTCAGAGGGCACACCCTCACCAAACACCGGTCTTCCAACACCTGGGTCTTATATTTCTCAGCTCCAGAACAAACTGAGCAATAAGTTTCTGTTACTTGTAAATTACTCAGCCAGATGTGCATGGTGCTGCACACCTGTAATCCCAGCACCTGGAAGGCTGAGGCTTGAGTTTGAGGCCAGCCTAGGCTACATAGTGAGTTCAACACCAGCCTGAATTACATAGATCTTGTCCTAAATAAATGCACAGCCCAGTCAAAGGTGCCTTGTTACCACCACCTGAGTTGATACCTCCCTGCCAGGGGGCACCTGCTCTGTCCAACCCTGTGCTAGCTCTGAGGCCCAGGCCTCCATCTCAGGCCTTCCTCTGGGCCCCTCTGCTGGGCAGAGGCCTTGCTGTTCCAGAAGGCTCCCGCTCTGGAATTCCTCAGGAGGCTGCTATCTTTCATTGCTGGGACAACCCAGCTTATAGGAGGAGAGATTTCTCTTGCCTCATATCTATTTTTTAATTTTTAAAAATATTTATTTATTTGGTACAGGTTCTCACTAAGCAGCTCTAACTCAGTGATCTTCCTGTCTCAGCCTCCCCAGCACTGAGATTACAGGCATGCACCACCACGCCCAGTTTCTGTGGCCTGCATGGTGGCATAGCATGTGATACTAGGGTTTGAAACTGGGTCCTTACACTTGCCAAGCAGGTGCTTACACAACTGAGCTATCTCCCCAGCCCCTCTACCTCGCTTCTTTAGGCCAGTGTGCTGATTCCCAGGAGGAAGGGATGGGCAGGGTGTGAGCAGAGGACAGCTGCTCCTGTCGTGAGAGCCAGGAAGCAAGTCTGAAGGGAGATGGCCCTGCCAGGCCAGGCCCACCGTGGAGCCTCCTCCAGCCAGACGCAACCACCGCACAGCAAGCAGCCTCCCTGTCCTGTGATGCAGCCACAGCCCACATGCGTGGGCCTTCTGAGGCTGTGTGACACCTGTCACTGCTGGATGCCAGTATTTGGCTTGGTTCCTCTGGGTGGACCTGGAGACAGACAATATTCTTATGCTAGGTTATACCTCTGCTTGGGCTTTCAACCAGCAGAGCTCATGGTAGGCAGGGGCCAGATACCAGCACAGGACATGCTCAGCCCCAGGCACGCCCTTTGCTGCCGTCCATGGGCATGTCCCAGCCCTAACCTGCCCTGTCTCCTCACAGCACTGTCTGGCTCCAGGCTTGGGCCCAGGATGAAACAGTCTGCCAGCATGCTCCCTTAGGATTGGCCCAAATACCATTTCATTCCCAGGCTTATACAGGTCAACTGCACCACTTACCCCTACCCCAGAGTGCTGTCTCCTGGTCCTGGTAACCTCTCTTCATTCACTTTTGCCCCTCTTAGACAGGCTTGGCCACGGCTTCCTGCTGTCACCAGCCACAGAATGACTCGCTGGATAGCCCAGGCTGGCCTCTCAGTAGTCCTCCTGCCTCACTCAGCCTCCCCAGTGCTGTATCTGCAGGTGAGACTGCAGCACCTGGCTGGCCACTGGAGCTCTGCTTAGCCTCTGACCGTACCGTTCTGAACATTCACTCTCTTCCACTCTCCTCACATGGCCAAAAGTACAACATGCATTTCCTGCCAAGACTCGAAGAGATATGATCCTAGAGCCCCTCAATTTCCTACCCGTAAGACAAGGTGAATAATGTACAGCTGATGTGTGTCGGCACACATCCAGGGAGACCCAGGCCCAAGGGCTTGCTTCCAGGTGGGGGCTAGATGCCCTCTGCTGTGACGACGGCCCCAAGTGACCTGGGGCAGGCCTTGCCATGCCAAGCCACTCACCTCAGGGCCAGCAGGGAAAAGCATGTACTGAGCTCACTCTGCCAGATTGACTTTGCTTGACAGGGTGTGGCCAGCTATCTGGGAATCTGTCTAGGGCTGGGAACCTAAGTGGACCCACTCCGGCCATGGGCCATGGAGACAGGTCCACCTGGGTGCAGAGACTCACCCCACAGAGAGAAGGAGGAAGTGTTAATAACAGTGCTAATAAGAGGGAAAACAAAGCCACCAGGGCCTCAGCATCTTTTAAATAAAGACATTTCTCTCATCTCGTGGTTAATTTAAAAGGTTTATTTCTTGAAATGAATCTTCTTCATCAAACCCCAATCCTTGAAGATTGGAGGCGACCGCGAGAGCTAGTAATGAATTGATTTAATGTGGGCAACAGGGTGCCCTCTGCCCATGCCACAGCAGCTCTGCTCATCTCCCAGCCCAGAGGCCGGCACCAAGTTGAATCTCCCACCTGCAGGCAGGCCCAAGACTGGGGACACCATCCAGGAAGCACTTCCCAGCAGCGTCCACCTGCCTCCACTGCCTCCTTCCCTCCTTTCCAGAGGCAGCAGGAGGGCTCCACAAACCAATGCCACCCACACTGACCCATGCAATTCACAGGCAGAGACCCATATCATTTGAGCACAGCCACATGAAGTCACACTGCCCATTGCCATGGATGGACATGGCAACACAACACATGAGGTCACCAGCAGCCTCCTGTGGGCATAAGATTCAGGAACACAGTTGCACAGATCACCTAGACATGTTCCTAGCTCATCCATCACAGAAGAGCTTTGAGGCTGGGGTGTCCAAGCACCAGGAGCCCTTGCCCTAGGGACAGACCTGGCTCCGCACGATGGTGGCTGCTTTAGCCTCAGCCTCACGGACAGACAGGAGGGTGTCATGGTGGAAGAGCAAGGCCTGGGCCCAGGGCCACCGCGGGACTGAAGGGATGCCCCAAGCTCTCCTTATTTGCCCATGTGGCACAGGACAGCAGCCTCCCCCAGGGGGTCCAGCGAGGGCCACGCAGACACCATGTGGGCAGCTGCAGAACACAAGGGCCTTGAGGGCACCCGGGAGCATTTGACAGACCTTAGGCTAGACAGGGGCTTAGCGAATGCTGGGTAATGTCCTGGCTGTGACCCACTAGTGCACTTCAGCACCCATCTATCCCAGCATTTCGGATTTCTACAGTAGAATAAGTAAGTGCTAAGCCACTCCAGCCTGTATCCAGTGATGACAGAAAGGCAAACATAAAGAGAAAGATGAGGGCTAACTACCAGTGAGTGTCTGCCAGGCGCCAAGCACGTGCTGCACAGGTACAGTCCGCTGTCTCCCTGAGCCCTTGGCAGGCCCATGAGACTGCTGTAACATGTACCCATTTTTCAACACAGAAATTGAGGGACAGGTAAGCTAAGTGGTGTCCCCAAGAGTATACACTAGAAAGTGGAGGAGAAGGGACTCAATCCCAGGTCCAGAGCTCACCCAGGTCATGACTAACACTGAGAAAAATATACAGGCAGCCTGCCCTTCGGAGGAGCACCTGCTCCGTGCACTGCCACCATGGGACTAATCTGGAGCTCCCCGTTCTCTCAGAGTCATAGGTGCTTAGTGATGTCTCTGGCAGCACATAGGCAGCGCCAGCTCTGGGTGCCCCCCTGACTTCTCCATCACGTGCCCTGTGCAGGAAAGACCTTCACGCGTGGCTACAACCTTGCTGCCTCGGCACCACCATCCACTTCAGCCGCTAACTAATCCGTGACCTCTGCATGGGGAATGCCTTTGAAGCAAGGGATGCCGAGCCCCAGACACTCACAGTGCCCAGTGCTGCCTCTGACCTCCCAGCTCCTCACTTGGGCTACCAGTTCTTATGCCACCACTCAGGGGCCAGGAGCACCACACTTTTCTTGTCTTCATGGCAGTTGGTCCACAGACAGAGGCTTATCACAGGTGGGACAGGGACAGGGAGACACAGCCCACACCCACGTGGGGTTCAGGGCTGGTCTTCATCTGCCAGCTCTTCTAGATCTCTGGTGGACTCACCCCAGCTCCAAGGATAGGGCAGCTGGCAGAGCTTCCCAGACAGCCCTCCAGACTCACCCAGCCATGCGCTCTGAGGCAGCCTCGGCACCAGAGGTGCCCCAAGATACCCCAGAGGGCCCACCTCCCACTCCCTGCCCACGATGCACATTTGTATCTTCCTCACCCACAGGCACGCACCCAGTGGGCACAGGGCAGGGGCACAGGCACCTACCCCCTCCTGTGACTTCCTAGAGGAAAATCATTTTTTATAACTGTTGGAATCCTGATTGAGCTGTCAAAAGTACATGAAAGCAGCTACATAAATGGTAAACTATCCATCAGTCACAGGCCTATTTGTTCCAAGACAGTATAAACATCACACATTTTTCTTCAAGATAGAAGGTAATACTTACCCCTTACAGCCAGGTAGTTCCACCCCCACCCAAAAGAAACTCAGTCACACCAGTCTGTTCCTTTTTGTCCCCCAATTTTTTATTCTTTGACCCAGCAATCTCACTCTCCTTAAAGCAGCAACTGAGCTCAGCTGTGCAGCTAGCTATCTGTCTAGAAGCCGAATTAGCAACCCCTCCAGAAGAAGTGAATAAAGGTTAGGGAGAAGCATGGAGGAAAGCCCTGGGAGGGGTGAGCTCCAGGCTCGGATGGGTTAGTGCCAGCTCTTACAGACAGTGGGCTCCACTAGTCTCTGCACGCACCATGAGCTCCTTGGTGCCCCCAGGCTGGCACCGAGAACAAGGAGGGAGGCATCCGCCTGCGGGCCGAGCAAGGCCTGGGTGGCTGTCTGGGGAGCTCTGCAGCCCTCCCTGTCCTTTGAGCTGAGCAGGGCCCTACCAGAGATGCAGAAAGCCAGGCAGAGGAAGACCAGCCCTGGATCCCAACCAGGAGTGGGCTGTGTTCCTGTCCCCATCCACCTGTGATAAGCCTCTCTCTGTGGACTGACCACCACAAAGACAAGAAAGGTCTTCTCCACCCGAATGTCCAGGTAGGGCTCATCCCCTGAAGTCACCGTGGACTTGGGAACACGCCCTGGAGCTATAAGGAAAGGCAAGGGCCACATCTTCCTCTCTGATCTTTCCACCAGTTCCTAAAACACTTGACCCAGGGCAAGGGCCCTGGCTGTCAGTGATCCAAGGTGAGGGGCAGGTAGACAGAGACAGAGTCAGGCACACACACCACCTTGCTCCCATACGGAACACCCGGATGCACCAGTGCAGCCCGGGGTTGAGCATGGAGCATCACTTAGGCTTCTTTGCCCTTCACTCCTCATCTCTGGAGGCTTGGTGGTGGAGGTCCCTGTTGGCCCCACTCAGTGCTCCTCAAGGGGCACTGCAATGACTCTGCGTGTCCAGGTTAGTGCAGCCCTGGGATGTTCAGTAACTGATCCCTACTCTGCTGTCACCCACTGCGCACATGTCACACACACTTCCAAATGCACACAAATCAGCCTCTCGTCTGCCCTAGATGGCACAGGCACAGCTGTAAGCGGCCTGCTCGGGCAGGTTCACCCACATGAGAGCTGAGTGGTGGTGAGGTCTGGCCCCCTCTGCAGATCACTAGCTGCATGACTTTATTTTTTAGTACTGGATGTTGAATCTAGTTTGAATTCTGATACTAGAAAGAAACCAAAAGGAAACTGAACCTAGGACCTAGCTGTGTGATGTTGAGAAAGTCATTTAATCTCAGTTTTCCTCTTTAAAATAGGATCAAGAATAATAGAAGCGGGGCCGGGGAGCTGGCTCAGTGGAATAAGCACTTCCCTGGCAAGCGCAAGGGTCCGAGTTCAATCCCCAGTTCCTCAAAAAAAAAAAAAAAGAAAAAGAAAATAGAAGCTACTCTTTCCTAGGACTGTTGCAGAGGTTAAATCACTTAAATATTTAAAGTCCCTAAATAACTGTGTAATGCATAGGAAACTGAGAAACAAACCCCACAACCTACAACGGGTGCCTGCTAACACCTAGAGTTTGCCTAACATGTGTATTAATACATCTGTGTTATCTTACTAGTGCTTCTCCCAAATGATGAGTTAGGATTATTAGTACCTGCTCCTCAGATGAGGAAACTCAGGCCGAAGGAGGATACAGTTTGTGTCAAGCCTGACAGCTGGTGGGTGAGTAAGCAGCAGAGCCCAGATCCCACCTTTGTACTGTGTGTTCCCTCCCCTGCCTCACACACCCTGAGTGCAAGTGGCCATGCGGTGTAGTCCCAAGAGGCTATACTGGGGTCCTGGGACCCAAATGGGGCTGCCAATCCTCTCTGCTCCTCCTGCCATCCTCTGAGGAATCCCTAAGCTGGCAGTTGTCACACTGTGGTCCCAGACCACCACGTGGGCTCCATGTGGACCTTATCAGTAGGCAAGATCCCTCAACCTCAGAGTCAGAGGTGGTGGGCAGGGGCTTCGTCAGGACGCAGAGGCACTAGGGGAAGCTTCTGGAAGAGGAAAAGCTTGAGAATGGAGATAAGGGCCTTCTCAGACAGCAGGAATATGGCTGTTAGAATGAGTGGTCGGGATGTAGGAGCTGACCTGAGCCAGTGGTGTGGATACATCTTCGGGTCTCTCCTAGACACTGTGCCTGTGGACCAGCTGCCCCTGATTGTGTAGAGGGAGGCTCTATTACCAGAGCTGGGGATCCCTACCTCTCTTCCTGGTCCCTGAATTCACCCCAGAGTGGCAGCCTCCAGCCCTGAAGGACTGAGGAGAGACCCAGCCACTCCCAACAGCTCAGATTTCTAAGTGTGGGAGCTGGGCAAGGGGGGAGGGCCCAGCCAGGGCACAGAGGCCCTAGAAGGATGAAGGCCCTGCCTAGCATGGTGCCCATCCTCAAACACACTGTGATGCTTGGTCTGAAACTCCAGGCTGGGACATGTCCAGGGTGAGCTGGCCAGCCAGGCTGGAAGAGAGAACAGCCTCGCAGCCCCCTGTGTCTCGCCTGGGGCTGCCACTAGGAGGCTAATGGAAAGGGAAGATGCAGGCGGGGGTTTGGGCCAGCAGGAGACAGCAAGGGGACAATGTGAGGCAGGAGGGAAGTGGCCCGCAGGCAGGGACAGACCATGTCCCCATATGGGAAGCAGACGGAGCGGCCCACTCCCCTTGGTCCCCAGGCCCTTGTGCAGCAGGCAGCACTGTCCGCTGAAGCCCAGATCTAGCTGGGCAGCTTGTACCCAGGAAGACGGAGCTGGAATGAACCCAGGAGGAAGAGAGGAGGATACAGCCAGGTGAGGCCAGCCAGGCTCCCAAGATCCTCACTGAGTCCAGGCAGGAGGGGCCGGCAGGAGCACGCATGCACACTGCAAGAGGGCTGCTTTTCCTGGATAGTTTAAATTATGCCATAATATAAACTCAAAGTAAAACATGACAATGATACACAGAAATATACAAGACCAAATGTGAAAACTCCTCCAGAGCCAGCACCGCCCCCTGCCCCAGCTTCCTTTTGCAGAGGCCAACAGTTCTAATTCCTGCCTGCTCCGAATCTCCCTTGGATCTGTCCCCAGCCGAGGCCTGCACACAGCTGTACCAGGCATTCCCAGAAGGCAGTGCCTGGAGAGGTGGAGGCAGAGCAGTACCCCCATTGTGACCCAACTGCAACTCTGGTCCCAGTCTTGCATCATCTTGTCCCCGTTCTGCTCCCACTCAAGTTTATTACCTCCAATAACTTAAAAAAGCTTCCATCTATATCAATACTAAGCCATACTTTTTTTTTTTTTTTTTTTTTTTTTTTTTTTTTTTTTTTTTTTTTTTTTGTCTTTTTGAGACAGGGTCTCCCTATGCAGTTCAGGTTGGCCTTAAGCTCACTTTGTAGCTCAGGCTGGTCTCGAACTCATAACAATCCTCCTGCCTCAGCCTCCTGAGTGCTAAGATTACAGGCATGCGCCACCACGCTCTAAGCCATACTTTTTTGTTCTGTAAGTTTCTTTCTGTCTTTAAATGTAAGCTGTTTATTTTTACTTATAATTTATTTTTACAAGTAATCACAGATTTTTTTTTTGCAATTTTATAGTGCCATGCAAGCTGGGAACTATTCCCCCTCACCCAGACCCCATAACCAAGGGCCGCTCTCCTACGAGGGACACAGGACTCATACCAGTGTCTTCCCAGGGTAAGGGTCTGGCAATTATCAGGCTCCTACTGCACGTCAGCCCCAGTATGCGTTAGCAGGTCTCAGTCTGTGAGTGACAGGAATGAGACATGAATTAGTTTAGGTGGAGAGGACCCACTGGAGGGATGTGGGCATCTCAGGAAGCACAGCTGGGCACAAGTAACTCAAGAGCTGCTGTTCAGGACACACAGTCAGACCTGCATGGTCACCAGTGCTTTTCCTGGGGCTTCCCCTGCAGCTGCCAAACCAGAGAAGATCAGCACTCCTGTAAATCCCTGCTTAGCCCAGAGAGGGACCAGACTGGCACCACAGGTCAGCTGTTAAGTCAGCGCTGGGGCCTGCTGGTAAGGGATGGGGGGCTCTCCGAGGACACATTCCAGCTCCCAGAAGAGGCACCTGCCCTGCTGCATGACACCTAGCCAGCGATGCTGCGACTGCTGGGAAATGTCCGTCTGTCTAGTCATCGCATTTGCAGTGGAAGAATTCCTGCCGCTCCCATCTTACAGATGAGTTCAGCGGGACTCAGGTTGGCTAGCCCCAGAGCCTGACTTGAGAGCCATGCCTGTGCCCTGTGTAATGCCAACGTCCCCCCAAAACATGGACCTTTTGTCAATGCTAAGGTCATGCCAGGTGCTGCCACACCGCATGTGACGGTCAGAGATGGTCAGATCACAGTGATTTGCGGCAAGAAATGATTTTTGGGGAGTCACTTCTCATGAAATGCCACTGAGGGAGGTGGCACTTGCCCTGCTTCTTCAAGGAAAAGCCAAAGCTTCAGATCTGAGCACAAAGGGGCTGGAGAGTCTGAAGCCAGACACAGTGGTGCCTTTCACACCAGATACTCGGGAGACTGAGGCAGGAGGACTGTAAGTTGGAAACCAGCCTGCTAAGTAACATTTTGCCTCAGAACAAAATTTTAAAAGGCTGGGGCTATAATTCTCCTTGAATTCTGTCCCCGATATCACAAAAAAAATTTTTAATGTGTAAGCCAGGGCCAGCGAGATAGCTCAGCATACTAAGTGCCTGCATATGGAAGCACAGGGACTGGGGTTCAATGCCCGACACCACCTGCTGCGCTGGCCGCACCCCAAGGCATGCTGAGTGGGCCACTGAGTGTGGTGGTGCATGCCTGTAATCCCAGCACTGAGGAGACTGAAAACAGGAGGCTCACTACAAGTCTGAGCTGCCTACTCAGACCCTGTACCAAATACATTTTTTTTAAGTGTGGGCCAATCTGACTTGGAGACAAAATGGCCTAGAAGTTAAAAGTAAGGATTTTAGGACCTTGGCCCATAGACTGTGGGGTACTGGTAACCTGGTTATGCACTCATGCCTCAGTTTCCTCCTCTGTAATGTAAGAAAATTTAAATGGCTGCTTCTTACAGTTGTGAAAACTGAATTAAATATAAACAAAAAAAAAACTACTTCAAGGCTTAACTGTTATAAAAGTGAGTTCAGGTGCAATTCTCTGAAGACTCCCAGGGAGAGGGAGGCATTGGTGGTTCCTAGAGCTATAATAACAAAGTACCACAAGGGGGTGACACAGCAGAAGGGGCTCTGAGCTGAGCATCAAGCCCAGGCAGAGCAGGGCTCAGCGAGGCTCTGCAGGACCTGTGCCCCAGCAGCACCACTCCATCTCTGTTGTCTTCACGCGCCAGCTTCCCGCAGCGTGTGTCTTGCTCTTTCTTTCCTTCTTCCGGGGTCATGGGGGTTTGGGACCTGGTCTTGCCAGGTAGACCAGGCTGGCCTCAGACTCCTGCCACGCACCCAGGTGGTATCGCGTCTTTTCTGATGGTCTCTCCTTCAAGGACACTGGGTACATTGGGTTAAGGGCCCTCCTGCTCCAGGCCGCCTCACTTGAACTCACATCCTGATTATATCTGTAAAGACCATGTTCCAAAAACAGCAAGCAGAGGCATGGATGCAGCTACAGTCAGGGCAGGGAGATAGCAGAGGAGTTGGTAGGAGGCCAAAGGCACTTTGGAGATGGAGGAGGGGCATGGGATGTGCAATGTCATGGAACTCAGGAGAGGGACAGTTTCAAGGAGGAGGGGTGGAGCTGCTGCCACACACAGAGGTCGGAGAAGAAATACCAAGGTGCCTGCAGATTTGCTAATTAGGCGGCCAGCAGCAGTGTCCCACCCGGTCAGGGCAGAAGGCTGCTAAGGAGCCAATGCCAGCAGAACCCAAGACAAGGTGCGTGAGTCCCTGTGCGTGTGCATGCAGCTGCAGTAACGCTCAGCCTGCACAGAGCTGGGAGGAATAAAGGGAAAAAGAAATAGCACTCATGGGGGAGAAGGTGCAGCAGTCGGACTTGGGGCCTGCTAGTGGGGAGAGGACAAGGCAGGGGAGAAGGGACAGCTGGGCACAGTGATTCACAGACCCAGGGCAGCGACCACCAGGCAGATGACATGACACAAGGGCCTCAGACCCTCGAATCCCCTTGTTGAGGGGTCCACTGCTCCTGGACATCAGTGGGCAAGGGCTTGCCTGCACTCCTGAGGTTGAAGTGAGTCTGCCTGCCACACTCCCAGGTCCAAGTCAGTGTCTGGCACACAGAAGGACTTGAGCCACACCTAGGACTCAAGGTTGCAGTAGCAACCCCACCTCCAACACCCACCCTGGAGACACCATATGAGGGGTCTGGCCCCTGGTGTACGCCAGCCCTGTACAGCTCTCATCTTGCTGAATGCAATGGCTCCATGCACCACAGTTATTATTCCTTCTTGATTAAAGAAATAGACTGCATAGTGAGACCCTGTCTCAAAAAGACAAAAAAAAAAAAGAAAAAAAAAAAAAGAAATAGGAGATGCAAATGCTGTAACAAGTTCCTAAAGCCCACCCAAGGAACTGGTAAAACAGAAATTTGAACCCAGCTCCCTGTAATTCTAGAACACTCCCTGCCAGAATGTGTGAGTCTTGTGGGTGTGAGTAGGGTTGTGCCTGTGTCTGTCTGCAGTCCTGTGCATGTGTGCATGTGCAAGTGTGTGCCCTTGTGGTCCGTGTGTGTCGCCAAATGAACGGGTACCTCCATGTCTGTGCTGTGGATATTGTGCATGGGTGACCTGCCTGGCAAGTGCAAGGTCCTGAGTTTGATCCCTGGTACCACAAAAGAAAGAAGGAGGAGGAAGAAGAGGAGGAGGAGGAGAAAGAGGAGAAAGAGAAGAAGAGGAAGAGGAGGAGGAGAAGAAGGAGAAGAGGAAGGAGGAGAGAAAGGAGAAGAAAAAGAAAAAGAAGAAGAAGAGGAGGAGGAGGAGGAAGAGGAAG